>PVKP010010123.1:0-65727 GCA_004027715.1 Plecturocebus donacophilus
ACCCAGTTGTTGTTTTGCTTTGGGTTGTTTGTCTGTTTTTATCTCTACTCAGTAAAATGGGCTGCCAAATTGTAGAATTGACCTTCAAAATTTAATTTTCCGTGATGAAGAGGCACTCAACTAAAGTGATAACTCCAAGATCAAGTTTTAAACATTTCTAACCATACCAAATCTCCTTTGCAATCTCTAAATCATAACAATGAATATGATTTTCACATTCAAGAACTATCCCATTCAAATATAGGTGATAATGAGATCAATGTTATTATGAAATAATACTAAAAGATTTTGTCTCAACTCTGCCCCTTAGCAGCTGTTTAATCTTGAGGAAGTCACTTCACTTCTCTGAACTTGTTTTCTATAAAATGGAAAAAGCATTGAACAATTTACAATTTTCTTATAAAGAATAAAATGGTATTTGATTAAGAAATGGCATTTGATATCTTTTAGGTACCATTAATCTGTTATTATATTGTTTCAATAAAAGACTCTCTTGAAAATGCAAAATCAGTATTCTGTAGTATTGTATTCCTAGATCATTTATTTCTGAAACACAACAAAATCTTTAACTTATACATTTTTTGAACTTTTTTATTTTTTTGAGACAGAGTCTCACTCTGTCCCCCAGGCTACAGTACAATGGCATGATCACAGCTCACTTCAGCCTCGACTTCTGAGGCTTAAGCAATTCTACCACCTCAGTCAAGCCTCTGGAATAGCTGAGACCACAGGCACACACCACTATGCTGGGCTAATCCTTTTAGGTTAATTTTTGTAGAGATAGAATTTCCTTATGTTGCCCAGGCTGGTCTTAAACTCCAGAGCTTAAGGGATCCTCCTATCTCAGACTTCCAAACTGCTGGGATTATAGTCATGAGATGTGGTCTGCCACCCTTGCAGACCTTTTTCTTTAAAAAAGAAATTTTGTTCTATTTTAATGATATCAACTGTTAATATACAAGAAATTACAAAGTTATCTTAATTTTGTTGTTCCTTAAATATGTTGTAACATCAATGGAATTGAGATACATAGGTTAAAATATAACACATAATTATATATTTTATATAATGTTGAATATTTTGTTTAACATATAAATATTATACTATATTTATAGTATATAGGAGTATACATTCTGTATTATATAATATATATTATGTTATTCTATCATGAAGATTATATGAAGATTAATAGAATTTGATCTTAATCTTCCAAATTATTCTATTTTTTCATAAACTTTCATAAAGCTAACCATATAAAAATGTAACTTGTAAGGCAAATTTAATAAAATCTTCGGCTAGTAGCCAATGCTGAAGTGTTAAGATGATTTAAACTAGCGGTAGTTTGTTCTCTTTAGTAAGGTCTTTTCATGTCCTTTGGCTCTTAATGTGTTTGTATCTACATCAAATTATGGATTAACTGTTGTGTTAAAATTGGTCTTTCATTTCAACGAATCAGACAATAAATGTAACCAAATGAGATGTTTCCTATTTAAGTGATGGGTGGATTGATTCAGTTGCCAATATTGACTACTCAAGCATTAGACAGATTGTGGAACTGACAAACATTAAAACAAAAGAAAACACCACCACCACCACCAACAACAACAACAACACCAAAAAACCATTTTGAATTCCTGTTATCATTTTTCTTTTCTTTACAAAACAATTTCTATTCAAAAATTTAAAATATGAAATCTTAAAACAATATGCTTAAAACCAATATTGTTTTTATTATCTAGGTAATAAATCATGTTAAACATTTTTTAATTTTAGAGCCATGGTTGATTAATTTCACCCATGGACACAGTCAAATGCAGTAAGCAACCTTCCTAATACTCAGATACTTTGATATTCACATGCATCTGTCTTCAGGCTACTGTCTGACACAAATGTAACATTGGAGACAGGAACATGGCATTCACAGCAAGCAGACAATTGTGTTGACCATGACTTGTTTTTCAAAGAGGATAAAAAGAATATTAAATTAGTCTACATTTGTACACACTTCCTTTTAGTAACCACATACTGGAGAACACTGGATGAGTCTCATGATTGCTTATTGGAGAATTCACAAGGATTTGCTCTGACCGTTCCTATTTCCCACTGATCATTTTGCCTTAAGTCTCGGCACTGCTAAAGTTCCAGAGATCAGACCACCAGCAAAATATTAAATAAATTGTAACATTTCCTTTTCCATTTTCAATCAAATAATCCAAAATTTGAAACTTAAAGATTGTTATTAATTTGCTCTCTCAAACCCAGAACTCACCTTTTGCAGTGTCCTCAGTCCCTTTTGCTAAGGATTTGCTGCCCAAAGCATAGCTACCTGGTGAAATTGAAGACTATATCTGAGGACAGAAAGTAAATATGATGGGGAAGAGTGGTAAATATCAGAGATTGTAGGTTTAAGGTAGTGGCCTATATTCTGGAGAACTTATTGAAAATGGACTTTGTAACATAGACACAGAGTATAAGGCAGACTAAATATTAGTCTGAATACATGTTTGGAAATGTTTTAGGGCAGGTCCTAGTTATTCTATTAGTTCATTCTCACACTGCTATAAATTAATTTCCTGAGACTGAATAATTTATAAAGGGAGGAGGTTTAATTGACTCACAGTTCCACATGGCTGAGGAGGCCTCAAGAAACTTACAATCATGGCAGAAGGGGAAGCAGGCAGCTTCTTCACAAGATGGCAGGAGAGAGATGAATGAACACAGGAGGAACTTCCAAAACACTTATAAAACCATCAGATCTTGTGAGAACTCACTGACTAACATGAGAACAGCATGGGGGAAGCCACACCCATGATCCATTCATCCCCCACCAGGTCTCTCTTTCAACACCTGGGAATTACAATTGAAGATGAGATTTGGGTTGGCACACGCTGCCTAAGCATATCAGTTATAATATGAGACTGGGTTCATATTTTCCATGATATGAGGCTTATTGATGATTCAGATCCCAAAGGTGATGGAGATTTCTGCTGATTAAATCACATTTAATATATTTCGTTAAAATTGGAAGTATGACATTGTAAAAGAAACACAAATAGAATCCATATGATCACAGGTACTATTTCTAAAACTTGAGAAACAAGATAGTAGAATATTAACAAAATGTACATTTAAATTGTACAAGTATTTCAAAATTAACCTTGGCAAAGGAGAATAACCCAATAAATAATACCCTTCTCCTAAATTATCATATGACTATATAATGCCATTATAACTCCCACATCAAAGATCTTGTTGATTTTTATTTTACAAATTGACTTTTGATGTGTTTGTTATAAAAAATATCACACATAGAAGAGTGCATAAACCCATATGTGTCGCTCATTAATAATTATATAGTAATCAAACATCTATCTGCTGCTTTGATAAAGATGTATGGTGTTGCAAGACAACAGAAACATATGCATGCCTTGTTCAATCACTACTTCCTCTTAAACTTGTGCTAGTCTGTTTCTTTTATGATGAAAAGATTTCCTTATGTCTTTAAAATAATATGCTTTCTCGATGCATCTTAAATAATTTTCAATGTAATTGTCTGGTTTTGAACATTTTCTATAAACAAAATATGCTCAGTTTATTTTTTTTGTTTTTAACTTTTATATTAGAGTCATGGGTACATGTACAGGTTTGTTATTTAGGTAAATCATACATCATGGGGGTTTGATGTACAGATTATTTCATTGCTCATGTAATAAGCATAGTACCTACTAGATAGTTTTTCAGTCCTCACCGACTCCCACCCTTCACAGTCAAGTAGGCCCCAATGCCTCTTGTTCCCTTCTTTATGTCTATATGAACTCAATGTTTAGCTCCCAATTATAAGTGGGAACATGTGGCATTCGCTTCTCTGTTCCTGTGTTAGTTCACTGAGAATAATGCCCTGCAGCTCCATACATGTTCCTGCAAAGCACATGATCTCATTCTTTTTCATTGCTATGTAATATTCCATGGTGTATATGTTCCATATTTTCTTTATCCAGTCTACTGTTGATGAGCATTTAGGTTGAATCCATGTCTTTGCTATTGTGACTAGTACTGTAATAAACATGAGTATGCATGTGTCTTTGTAGTATATACTCAGCAATAATAGGGTTGCTGAATCAAATGATAATTCTGTTTTGAGTTCTTTGAGAAATCAGCAAACTGCTTTCCACAATGGTTGAACAAATTTACACTCCCACCAGCAGTTTATAAGCATCCCTTTTACTCAACAACCTTGCCAGCACCTGTTATTTTTTGACTTTTCAATAATAGCCATTTTGACTGAATTTTTCTAGTCCTATGATGAATGTCATTGGTAGTGTGATAAGAATAATATTGAATCTGTAAATTGCTTTGACCAATATGGTCATTTTACTGATATTGATTCTTTCTATCCATGAGCATGCAATGCTTTTCCATTTGTTTATTTCATCTCTGATATATTTAAGTAGTGCTTTATAATTCTTACTGTAAAAATCTTTCACCTCCCTGTTTAGCTGTAATCCTAGGTGTTTTGTTCTTTTTGAGGCTATTGTGAATGGGCGTGCATTCTTGATTTAGCTTGGATGTTGTTATGGGAGACTGCTACTAATTTTTGCACATGGATTTTGTATCCTGAAATTTTGCCTAAGTTTTTATCAGCCAGAGGAGCTTTTGGGGCAGAGACTAAGGTGTTTTCTAGGTATGGAATCATAGTCTCTGCAAACAGAGATAGTTTGACCACCTCTCCTGCTACTTGGATGCCTTTTCTTTCTTTCTCTTTCCTGATTGCTCTGTCTAGGGCTTCCACTACTACATAGAATAGAAATGGTTAGATAGGGCATCTTTGCCATATTTTGGTTCTCAAAGGGAATGCTTCCAGCTTTTGCCCATTCAGTATTATGTTGGGTGTGGATTTGCCACACATGGTTTATTATTTTGAAGTATAATCCCTGAATGTCTACTGTGTTGAGAGTTTTTAACATGAAGAAATGTTGAATTTTATCAAAAGCCTTTTCTGAATCTATTGAGATGATCATGTGGTTTTTTTGCCTTTTGTTGTATTTATATGGTGAATCACATTTATTCATTTGTATACGCTGAACCAACCTTGCATCTCAGGGATAAGACCTATTTGATCATGATGGATTAGCTTTTGAGTGTGCTGATGGATTCTGCTTGCTAGTATTCAGTTGATGATTTTTGCATATATGTTCATCAGAGATATTGGCCTAAAGTTTTCTTTTTTGTTGTTGTCATGTCTCTGGCAGATTTTAGTGTCAGCATGACGCTGGTCTCACAGATTGAGCAAGGGAGGAGTCCCTTCTTTAATTTTTTGGAAATAATTTTAGTAGGAATGGTATCAGCTCTTCTTTACACATCTGGTAGAATTGTGCTATGAATCTGTCTGGTCCTGGGCGTTTTCTGGTTGATAGGCTTTTTATTGCTGATTCAATTTTGGAACTTATTATTGGTCTGTTTAGGGATTCAATTTCTTCCTGGTTCAATCTTGGGAACTTGTATTGTTCCAGGAATTTATCCATTTCTTCTAGATTTTCTAGCTTGTGTGCAGAGAGGTGTTCATAGTAGTGTCTATTTCTTTGTGGTTTGTGGTAATGTTCTCTTTGTCATTTCTAATTGTATTTATTTGAATCATCTTTTTTCTTTGTCTAGCTGTTGGTTGATAAATCTTAATTATTCTTTCAAAAAATAAACTCCTGCATTTGTTAATCTTTTGCATGGCTTTTCAAGTCTCAATTTCCTTAGTTTAGACCTGATTTCAGTTGTTTCATTGCCCAGGTAATAAGCATAGTACCTACTTTGACACTTATTTATTCTTGTTTCTGTAGTTCCTCTAGGTGTGATGTTACACTGTTAATTTTAGATATTTCTAACTTTTTGAAGTGGGTGTTTATAAATTTTCCTCTTATCACTACTGTTTGAGCTGTGCCCAAGATTCAAGTATGTCATGTCTTTGTACTCATTAGTTTCAAAAAATTTATTGATTTCTGGCTGAATTTCATTGTTTTTCCAAAAGTCATTTGGGAGCAGATTGTTAATTTATTTGTAAGTATATGGTTTTAAGTTATTTTTACAGTAATATTTCTACTTGTTGCACTGTGGTCTGTTAGTGTGGTTGATGGTATTTCAGTTTTTTTGAATTTGTTGAAGATTGTTTGATGGCTGATCATTTAGTTGATTCTAAAGTATGTGCTATGTGCAGATGAGAAGAATGTATATTCTGTTGTTTTTCAGTGGAGAGTTCTGTATGTGTCTGTCGGGTCCACTTGAGCAAGTGTCAAGTTCAAGTCCTAAATATCTTCATTAGTTTTCTGCTTTGATGATCTGTCTAATACTATCAGTGAGTTGTTAAAGCCTGTCACTATTATATTATGGTTATTTAAGTCATTTTATAAGTCTCTAAGAACTTTATGAATCTGGATGCGCCTGTTTTGGGTGTGCATATATTTAAAATAGTTAAATCTTGAATTGAACTCTTTACCATTTTGTAATACCCTTCTGTGTCTTTTTAATCTTTGTTGATTTAAAGTCTGTTTTATCTGAAACAAATAGCTACTCCTGCTTTTTTCTCTTTTTCATTTGCTTGGTAGATTTTTCTCCATCCCTTTACTTTGAGCCTATGAATGTCATTACATTTGAGATGGGTCTCTTGAAGACAGCGTACAATTGTGTCTTGCTTATTTATCCATCTTGCCACTCTTTGTTTTACCATTTAGGTCCTTTGTATTCAAAATTAATATTGATATGTGATAATTTGATCCTGTCATTTTCCTGCTAGCTGATTATATGCAGACTTGTTTGCATGGTTGCTTTATAGTGTCAATGGTCTATGTACTTATTTGTGTTTTTAAAGTGGCTGGTAATAGCCTTTCCTTTTCATATTTGGCACTCACTTCAGGACCTCTTATAAGTACTGGCAGTAATGAATTCCCTTAACATTTGCTTGTCTGAAAACGATCTTATTTCCACTTTGCTTATGAAGCTTAATTTGGCTGGACATGACATTATTGATTGGAATTTCTTTTCTTTAACAATTCTGAATGTAAGCTCTCAATCTCTTCTGGCTTGTAAGGTTTCTGTGGAAAAAATGTGCATTATTAGCTTGATGGGGTTCCCTTTTTAGGTGGCCTGTCCCTCCTCCTAACTGCCTTCAACGTTTTATTTTGACATTGAAAAATCTGATGATTGTATGTCTTGGGGATTGTTATCTTGTGTAATATCTCACAGGGATTCTCTACATTTCTTGAATTTAAGTATCAGGCTCTCTAGCAAGATCTGGGTAATTTTTATGAAATATATCTTGAAATACGTTTTTCAAGTTGCTTGTTTTCTCTCCCTCTCTTTCAGGGATATGAATTGGTTTTACATCTGGTCTCTTTTCATAATCCCATATTTCTCAGATGTTTTGTTCATTCTTCTTCTTTTGTCTGACTGAGTTATTTCAGAGAACTGTTCTTCAATCTCTGAGATTCTTTCCTCAGCTTAGTTGATTCTGCTGTTAATACTTGCTATTATATTCTGAAACTCTTCAAGTGAGTTTTTATCTTTATCAAATCAGTTTTTTTTCTTTTGGAAGTGGCCATTTCATCTTTCATCTCCTATATTTTTTATTGTATTTCTTAGAATCCTTGTGTTGGATTTTGACTTTTTCATGACTCTCAATGATCTTCATTTATGTCCATATTCTGAATTCTATTTTGATCACTTCAGCCATTCAGCCTGGTTAAGAAGCATTGCTAGGGAACCAGTACAGTCATTTAGATGTAAAAAGACACTCTGGTTTTTTGAGTTACCAGTGTTCTTGTGCTGGTTCTTTTTTATCTGTGTGGGCTGATGTTCCTTCAATCTTTGAAGTTGCTTTCCCTTCAATAGTTTTGTTTTGGTGCATGTGTGTGGCTGTGTGTGTGTTTGTTTTTATCTTCTTTGATATCCTTGGGTTTGATTGTGACCTAAGGTGGGTTCAGTCATGTGGCTTTGTTTCTGGAAGGTTTTAGAAGGCCAAGGCTCAGCTCAGCACTCCTGGCTTGCATGCTGTCATTCTGTAGTGGCTGGTATCAGGCTCCCAGTTTTGTCATCCTGTCCCTCAAGGTTAAGAACCTGCTGTACTGGAGGAGCCAAGGTCTTCCCATACCACTGGCCACAACACTCTGATAGGTAGTACCAGCCAAACCACTTTGTCAGGGTGGTGGCAGTGGGTTCCTTGCTCCTTCACATCTGCTAGCAGTAGCAGAAGGGCAGCAGGGATGCGTGCCTGTAAGCTGTGGCAAAATGCTAGCAGGCACAGGGATGCCAGCTTCCATGTGTGCCTTTGTGCCATCCTTAATATATTTTTATTTTGACTCATTTACTTATAATACACTTGTAGCCATATTTGGTTACCTATATACTATATATTTGCATGTCACACATGTTCCATTGCATGAATACATATATATTAATTACATTTTTCAATTCTTCTAAAACTTTAATGACTTTTTCTTTCTATAATATCATTGAGAGTGAAATTAATATCTACTACTATGTTTTCTGATGATAGTTCTGACCTTTTATGCTTTATGTGTTTTGAAGATGTTATGAATTTCTTCTTAGGAACCACACTTCAAGGGCTAATAAAGCCTTATTCTTGAGAAACCAACTGGTAGACAATACTGAAAGAAATTGCACACAAATACCACCTGGCTTAGACAAATCCTACTTATTTCCTGCGACTAGATAAGTGGCATGTATGAATAAGAGAGGAAAGAAGGTAGAAACCAAGATGTCCAGTCCCTCGGTGTCCTGACTGCCATTCACTATCAGCCGGCACTGTCTGTCACAGTGCTTAGCGAAACAGTCCTCTCTGCCATATGGTAAATATTTGCTGTGTGTTTGACAGTATTAAACTTTGCACTCAGAAAAGAGGCAGGGCTTTGATGCAGTGGTTTGGAGAGCTGGACTTATATCCTACCTGGAAATCCTCCCACTCTATCAGCTCAGTTTCTCAGCCGTATTCTGAGTAATATCAGCCATTATATCATTGGTTATATAAGTTGTTTACTACTTACATATTTCTTTGTCAATACATTCTAGGTTGTTCAGTATTTTAAAAACATATTTACCACTTTCAATGTAGGGAATGTGTTTATCTTTTTGGGTGAGGCAGGCATAAATGAAAACAACATGTATTTTCCAACAGTGATATACTTATCAGTAGCGAGATAAACTTGTGTACAAATTTAACCATTTTGAAAAGGAAACAGCTATTCAACTGCCTTGAAAAAAAAAAGCATGTTTGCCAGTTCACTTTGAGGAAATCATGTTTTCATGCAAAGGATCAGTTCTGAGCTAAAGCTTGTTTACTATTTTAAATCTCAGCTACACAGCCACCGAGTTATCACTCTGCTGCAACATTCACTTCTTTTTTTAGCATCTTTCCTAATGGACTATGGGTGCAAAAGCTCTTTCCTTCACATCCATGTCTTCAGGAACCAGCATGAAATCCTGAAATTTAATAGAGCCACTGAATATGTTTTGAAAGAAAGATGGTATTTAGAATACATATCACAGGACAGATGATTTTAGAAACCTTATGATGCCTTTCTTCAAATGTCCAGAGAACATACTTGGAAGTAAAGAATAGAGAACTCATCCTGTGGTAGAGTTAGAACTAGCAGGGAAAGTCTCAAATGAACGATTTGTTTCTGAGTTAAATATTTCAAATAACAAGCACAGTTCAAGGATAGGCTATGGTAGTACCTAAATGTTGAACTCCTTTTTCCAGTATAATAATGAACAGTAGTGGATATGAACAGAGGAATTCTACTTCAGTAGTAAAACACTGTAAGTGACCGTTGGAGTCTGACTCTTAGGAGCCTTGTAGTCTTTGTGCATGGAAACAATAAAAATGTTTAAAGTTTCCAGATAAAGGTTTTTGTTTTTATAAACCACTTTATTCCTTCCTCAAAAGATTTTGTTATTGTTTCAGAAAGAAAAACTGAATTTACTCTGATATATCAAAAAGCATCACATTAAAATAATGTCACTGACTGTGATTACAGAAGATTTGCTGTCCTAGTTTTCTTTTGCTTTAAAATACAATGTCTTCTGAGCAAGACATTTTGTAATAATATGCAAATATGTTAAATCTAAAAATGTCAAAATAATGTATATGAGAGCAGTATCTTCTTAATAAAATTTCAGAGGTAGGAAAACATAACCATGTTCAACAAGTAACATATTAAAACTTGAGTAGGCATTGTTTGCCTTTTGTTAAAGAGTCAGCCATTAACAGATAAGGGCGAGGTTGTGGAGAAAGGGAATGCTTAAATGCTATTGGTGAGAATGTAAATTAGTTCAGTCACTATAGAAAGCAGTTTGGAGATTTCTCAAAGAACTGAAATTTGGACTATTACTTGAAATTTGAACTACGTCATCAATCTCACTACTGGGTATATACCCAAAGGAAAATAAATCATTCTGCCAAAAGACACATGCACTCATATGTTCATTGCAGTGCTATTCACAATAGCAAAAACATGGATTGAACCCAGTTACCCATTAATGGTGAACTGGATTAATCATATGTGGTACAAATACACCGTGAAATACTATGAAGCCATAAAAAAGAACAAAATCATGTCCTTTGCAGCAACACGGATGTAGCTGAAAACTGTTATCCTAAGCAAGTTAATGTAGAAACAGAAAAACAAATACTGCAAGTTTTCACTTATAAGTGAGAGAAAAACATTGGGCACAAATAAACATAAACAAGGGAATAATAGACACTGGAGAATACAAGAAAGCAAGGAGGGAGAAACGGTGTGATGGCTGGAAAACAAAAAACCTAATTGTTTAGTACCATGTTCATTACCTGGGGGAGCAGACTAAATTGTACTCAAACCAGCATCACATGATATGCCTGCGTAAATAACCTGCATTCTAAAACAAAAGTTGAAAAACCCAGAAACAGGCAATAAACAAACAAACAAAAATGAATAGTCACTATGAAAATATAGCAGGGCTTTGCAGTTATTATAGTGGTATCAAGAAGAAAGAGATCTGCCTTTCTACATAGCTAAAAGTGACTGCATCCCTAAAGGCAATGATAGATATATATGGAAGAGAAAAAAGAATGAACTAATAATTAAAACTCACTAACTCTGGCACTGATATATGTTATATATATGAAAATGTTGATCTTTGAAATGTTATAATTTTCCTTAGCAATAAGACACAAATCTTGTCAGTCATCATTTATTTTATGTATAAGTGGATATAGGACCCAATGTGGAATTTTGCTTCAATAATACATGCTCCATCTCTTGTTTGTTTGTCCCACTCCCATGGAGCTGTCAGCCCATGCATCATATAGCCCCTATTCCAATATGAGAAGGAGATTATACTGGAGGGTCAGGCTCCCCTAACACTCACTCAGCAATGTGGACACACTGCTTCCTCACTGTATTTGCTCTATCTGATATCATATCACTTTACATTACTGCAGAGCAGATGTGCAAAAGCTGGTATTCTCATAGTATCTGCTTGATATCTCTCAGTCAGAGAATAGCTCCTGAGAATATTCATGTATACAAACAATCATATTCCTAAATGGACTGATAATAAAGAAAAGGTGGCACAGAAATTGGGAAACAAGAGAAATAGGAGAAAAATATAGAGTCTGTGGCTCTTAATCACAGACTCCATGCTCAAGTGTCCCCAACAATTAATTAACTTTGTGATCTAAAAAGGAGTTAATAGCATTCAGATAAATGTCGAGAAAAGAGTGAAGACTTTGCATAGATTGAAATGGGAACCATGTTTATGTTTTTTTTCCTCCTTAGAGAGACATGGCTAGAAGAAAAAATGTCTTCCCCAAAAGGTTTATGTGTTTATTTATTGCTTGAATACTTTCTGGCAGGTACTCTACCCAGCAGGGTGCAGGATTGAGTGAGTCAAAATCTCTGACATTCAGCAACTCATGTAACACCCCCACTCACATCCTCCTCAAATTCCAGTTGGCTCACAGCACAGAGACGTGCTCTGAGAGGAATTCCTTATAGTAGAATATTTAGGGGAAAAGGCTGTTAATACAGCCATCTCCACCATGGGGAAGGTTTTGAGGAAAGGGAAATTCCAAAAGCAGTAAACATGACCCCGAGAATAATTCAACTGTGCATTTCCCCTTTCTTAAAAATATTGGTAAACATCTCTCTTCCTCTCCATATCTCATAAAGGGTCCAGACATGGTGGCCTTATGCTCACATAGCAAACTAAGACAAAAAATTTCATAATATGCCTTCAACAAACCCCATATGTCTTCTCTTCAGAGACTCTTAATTTCTCTAGCTCTACACACAATATATTCCCAGGAATATAGGGAATGTATTGCCCATTCCTCAGCAACAGCTTGCCAGTGCTAGTAGTGACCATGCTAGAACATCATTTTGACCTACGAATTATTATTTTGCAGTATCAGTTCTTGTCCCCACTATGGCCTCAGAGTCCCACTTCAAGCCTGTCTGAATTTGATGGCATATTTGAACATGACCTTCCCCAACTTTAACTTTCTTAGATGCAGCATAATACTGCGTAGTCATGCAGCCATTGGCTCACTTACCACAGCTGGTGGGAGTAAGGGACAAATTGCCCCATTCAAGACTGGAAAAAACTGTCAGACTTGGGTACTTACTTTCATCACTGTGAAAATAAATATTTATTATTCCAGAGAACCTGATCCAAGGGTACTCACTCTTGAGATAACAGATGATATAGAACCTTTATTCCATTCTGTGGGGAAGGCATCACTGCACCATCACTCAAAACACAAACATGGGGCTGATGTCACATGCCAGTACCCACCAACTGTCTGCCAGAATACCCAAGTTTCTTCACAGAGCAGGCATTTCAGTTATCTGCACATAGGGTGCTATACTTTGCTTTATTCTTATTAGGAAAAGTACCATATTATGTTAGGTAATCTAGAGGCCTGGTAGATGACTATTATATGGGTTTTCAATACCATAGACAAGTCTGTTACAACTCTTCCCACAAGGCAAGAATTGCACCAATGACTAACAAGCTTTCTTTTACCTGGAAGAAGGCCCAAGTAAAGTTCTATGAATAAATGAATGAACGAATACAAGGATGATGGTCGGCACCTATTCCAAGGAAGTATATCTCGTTAGAAGACTTCCTTCACCCTTAAAAAAGTTTTGGTCTCCAATTCAGCCATAATTTCCTGGTCATGTAATTTCAAATGCATCTTTTCATGCACATTTGCCTTTGCTTTGCTTTCCTTAATCTCCCATTCTCTTCTTCACAAGGATTCAAGAATTCTGCATGTCTCAAAGAAATAACTGCTCCCTGATCTCACTGTATCCAGTTCTTGGTTCTGTTTTACAGGGAAAGTTACAGCCAAAGAATATGTGGAAACCTTCTTGTATAAAAAGACATTAAGCCTTTTTATTGCAATTCAGGAAAATCATGAATACTCTGACTTGTGGACAAGGTTGGGAGAGACTGAGAAAACTATCAACTCACTATTTCATCTTATCTTTTCTGGATTTTAAGTCTCTAGGCTCCAAACTACAACTGACCCCAGGACCCATTTAGAATATTATACTTGCTGGGCCTCTTGTGTGTGCTACTCAAGCCCTCGCCCCAAAGACTCTCCCAGATGCACAAGGGTATTTGTCCTTAGACCACACTCTTGAGGCCAAGGTTAAGAGATGGTCCTATAGCCAGCCTTGGCATCTTAGAACTCTTTCTGAAGAGACCTTACTAGTTTTCTCTACTGCGGGAAGCTGGAGATTTGAAACCAGAAACCCGGAACAAATCAGCATAAAGCTCACCTGTGAGTACATCCTGCCACACTCAGGATGCTGGTTTTCTTGCTGTCATCCAGAACAATTACTAGCTTGGGGTATTCCAAGAGATGCTCTGGTCTCAGATGTAGGTAAAGAGTCTAGTCCTCTTAATGGCAATGAGAGAAACTTCTATGTCCATGATAGAATGATGTGATATGTTGTGGTTTCATTATTACCAGAACTGAATGGTGCTGAGGACCACAGTTTACAAGCCAGGTCTACATCCCAGCAGCTGTGGGTCTTTGGGAAACTTCTTTAACCACACTATGCTTTTGTCTTTTGCCATTTGTTTTGTGGGAAGAAGAATAATATCTACTTCTATAGGACTGTTGTGAAGCTTTGTGTTCATAAATACCTGCACAATCTTAACCTGCTGCCTGGCACATATTGTTTATTGTACATTTCCTCATAATAACCTTGCAAATAACTTTGCCAAAACAGCCTTTCTTCTAATAAGACAATTTTTAGAGGGTGAATATTTCTGACTTTGCTCCCAAATTCTGAGAGAGAGAAATATCTTATTTTGGATTAATAGTCTCTTACATATTCTGATGTGTGATCTTACTATCCCTGAAAATTATTTTCTACACAAAAGTGTAATTAGAGCTTTGTTTTTGTTTTATACAATTACTATTCCAGTTGTTAAAGGTACAAAAAAACTAGATATTTATTACTATTTAACATTCAACGTATAAAATATTCTGTTTGTATACCTTGCACATTTTAATAATCACTTCAAATGAGCATTTCCATAATATTTTATTCCATCTACAAGATTTTTCAGTCACCTTTAAAATCTTTTTATATTTAATTTCATATTAGTTTCTAGCTTAAGTATTTACATTTTGTAGCCAAAAGAAGTTCTTCTCAAGAGCGCAAATAAATGTTTTAAATTAATTTATAGTTTTTATTTTATATGCTTTATACTTGATGCCTACTTAAACATATCTTATACATAAAGTTTAATTAGGTAATTCAATACTATACATTGTTTAGTAATTAACTTACAACTCACAGACCTAAGTTAATTATTCAATACATATTTTTAAAATGTAGCTGATACAGTTTCTAAATTCTTTTAGATATCACAATTTTATAAAATGCTAATAACAGTTCTTTCTGAACGAAAGAGATCTTAACTGATTTTGATTCTTTTAAATTCATCTATTCTTAGTTGTAGATGTTTCCATTCTTAAAAGAGAAGGATCCACTTTCAAAAGTAACAACAATCTAGTTAATTGCATTTAATTAAAAGCAAAAAATTGTGACTATTTTATGTAACTCTGATGGGATAGGCTGACTTCAATTTGTATTTCTATGCCAATGACAAAGGAGGTGGAACATAGCCTGAGATTTCAGTCGCCTACCCACAGCAGGGGCAACTGTTGCTCATGTTATCATTGGTTGAACTTCACATTTCTTTGGCTCTTAAGAAGTAGAAGTGTATTTCATACTATATCTAAAGACTTTTGGACACAGCAAAACCTATCAATCTTCTGTATTCTCAGAACTACATGATATCTGATTGAATTTTGGATAGCCCATGACTGTCCACTCACAGTCACTATATATGAGTTTATTCTATTTACAATGTCTTAACTATGATGACATAAGGGAGAGGATACATTAGTGACACTGAAGACTAACTTTTAAAAAATCAATACAGATTCTAGCGTATACTATGTTTACAATGGCTCAAGCTCTAATGTTAATGTATTTTAATGTTAAACATACTTTTATTTTTCTGAACTCAAACTAGTATTTGTGAGATGGGGAAGAGAAATTAGTAAAGAAAGGTAGTTGATATTAAGTCCAAAAAATAAGCAACCTAGTTAAAGAATATAAAAGAGATGATGAGATCAATAAAATATTCTAGAGTTGGCTCTAATTTTTTGGTTTTTGCCTTACAAACTAGTTTTGTTTTACATTGCCAATGACTTTTGGAGTCACTCTCTTCACACCACATTAGCCACCCATTGATAACCACACTTTTACATCTGTCAGTGAAATTTATTCAATCCTGATATTGTCAATTTAGACATTCTGTTCTCAGATTACAACCTTTTTTCTTTCAATTATCTATTCTTCCCAAGAAATAAGCTCTTTGCCTACACTCAGAACTATAGTCCTTTCTGGTTTCCCTCCCAGTTTCCTCTGTCGTTTTTTTTTTTTTTTAATTTTATTTTTATTATCCTTTAGGTTCTGGGATACATGTGCAGATCATGCAGGATTGTTATGTATACCCATGTCATGGTGGTTTGCTGCATCCATCCCCCTTTCATCTACATTAGGTATTTCTCCTAATGGTATCCCTCGCCTAGTCCCCCAATCCGCCAACAGGCCCCAGTGTGTGATGTCCCCCTCTCTGTGTCCACATGGTCTCGTTGTTCAGCACCCACTTATGAGTGAGAACATGCAGTGTTTGATTTTCTGTTCTTGTGTCAGTTTGCTGAGAATGATGGTTTCCAGCTTCATTCATGTTCCTGCAAAGGACATGAACTCATCCTTTTTTATGGCTGCATAGTATTCCATGGTGTATATGTGCCACATTTCCTATATCCAATCTATCATCGATGGGCATTTGGGTTGGTTCCAAGTCTTTGCTATTGTAAACAGTGCTGCAATGAACACATATGTGCATGTGTCTTTATAACAGAACGATTTATAAGCCTTTGGGTATATACCGAGCAATGGGATTGCAAGGTCAAATGGAATTTCTATTTCTAGATCCTTGAGGAATCACCACACTGTCTTCCACAATGGTTGAATTAATTTACACTCCAACCAATAGTGTAAAAGTGTTCTTATTTCTCCACATACTCTCCAGCATCTGCTGTCTCCAGATTTTTTAATGATTGCCATTCTAACTGGAGTGAGATGGTATCTCCATGTGGTTTTAATTTGCATTTCTCTAATGACCAGTGACAATAAGCTTTTTTTCTTATGTTTGTTGGCTGCATAAATGTCTTCTTTTGAAAAGTGTCTGTTCATTTCCTTCATCCAATTTTTGATGGAATTGTCCTTTATGTTTTTAGCAGGAAAAAAACAAACTTTATATAATATTTTTAAAGGTTTATTATGAGCCAATAGGAGTTAATGTAGCCCAGGGATACACAGCCTCAAGAGGTCCTGAAAAGGTGTACCCAAGGCAGTCAGGTTACAGTTTTGATTTATACATTTCAGGTAGACAAATTTGCAGGTAAAATCACAAATCAATACATGGAAGATATGCATTGACTCAGCCCAAGAAGGTCAGATATCTTGAAGCAAGGGCTCGCAAGTCTTAGGTGTGCTTTAGAGATTCTTTAGTTGACAGTTGGTTGAAAGAGTTAAGCTTTGTCTAAAGATGTGAAGTCAGTGAAAAGGAATGCCGGAGTTAATATAAGGGAGTCTGCTACCTGTCATGCAATGCCATACATTGATTGAGTCAGCTTGGAAAGTAGGCCATATTACACTGGGTTATTAAAAAATTTAACAGGATTTTATGGTTTTGAGGGCATGACTTAACCCTTGTCTTGTATGATCTTAGGTCTTATTTATAACTTGGTATCTTATTGCCACAGAGAGTCTGTTTTCAGTCATATCATCTCTGCTTTAACACTAATAATGCTCCATTGAACCTAAACTTCAGAAGAGAGGGAGTTTAATGAGGTATGTCCAACCTCCCTTCCTGTCATGGCCAAGAAGTCAGATTTTCAGGTTTCTCTAGGGTCCCCTTGACCAAGAAGGAGTTTGTTCAGTCAGTTGAGGGGTTTAGGATTTTATTTTTAGTTTACAGTGTGGTTTGTTTATAAGAACTCTTTCATTTTTATTTGCTTATGATAATAAAATTATTGATTCAGTCAAATCTAATCTAATTTTATTGTCTGAGGAGAAAATGACTAGTAAACATTTGTGTTTCAAAATCCACATCTATAAATTCTACAGTATAACTACAATGAACAGGCTGTTACAGAAACTCTGGCCCATCATGAGATTTTTAATTTAAAACACACACATGCACACGTACACACACAGACACACACACACACACACAAAACCTGTTGCTTATATTGACTGTTTAGCTAAGTTCTCAAGCACTAGACCTCCTAAGCTCATCAAGGGAACTATTAACACATATATTTTTCACTCTCCCATTTGTAATTTCTCTCCCTGAAGATTTCTTTAATTATCCTTTTTGTACATTTGGGAGTCTGTTTTTTTATTTGTTTTTTTTTTTTTTGCTTGTTTGTTCTTTTCAATTGACCACAAGATTCTGGTGTACACATAGTTTGGGGCACAATTAGCACAAACAATACCGTTGACAAGCAAATATGGTGAATATAAGAAACTAAACAAATATTGCAAGTGAAGGGACCCAGAATATGCCACGGTGGCATAAAGATTATGTTAAGCTGAAGACATTTGAGAATCAGCAGCTGTAGGAAGAGGCTTTTTCTGAAGTCCCCTTATCTTCCGATAAGCAAGGCCTCCACAAACAATTTGACTGTGACAAATCCCCTCCCTGGGGGTTTCATAGCCAGGGAAGACTGCCTTTTATCAACAAAGAGAAGTCCAAACCTAGGTCAGCATTAAGATAAGAAATCACCTAAACTGACATTGTCATAAAACTATCATATTTCTAAACTAGTCTCCTAAGGGCCCAATTATTTTTCCTAAAAGCCATTTTTTTTTTCTCCCAGAAGTGCCACTCTGCCCCTCCCCATTCCCTATTAAAATGGTGTATGCTCCAAATTCCAACCATCTCCTCAGAATCACATTTCTTTGTGACTCCCATGTGCACATATGCAATTAAATCTCTTTTTTTGTTCTCTTGTTAATCAGTCTTCTGCAAGTTTAGTTTTCAAATCCTCAAACTGAAATAAGAAGGTAGAGGAAAACTTTCACCTCCTAGAAAAAGTGTCAAACGTGACCAAGTGTAACAGGCTATAGAAAAATCATCATGCCTTTAAAAACTTGCAAAAATGCAATGTCTGGCATATTACAATTGCCAATATTGAAAACAAAATAATCACATAAATAATTTACATATAACAAATGCAACTTAAATACTATAGTATATGACTAGCCACACATCATCCATCTAAAATTTATTTGAACAAATCATTTTTCTAGGCAATGATTTTAAATCTTTTGTTTTTACTTTTATTCTAAGCAACTTTTTTATTCCACATCTTCCATAATTCAGTGTAACAAGTTTTGGTCCTGAAAGTTTATTTTATGTTATCATCCTTTTATCTGAAAAATTACTAATCTAAATAGAAATTTCAATATTTAAAGTCCTTGAGGCACTAAATAATAAGCAAATCTTCTGGATTGAGTTACACTTTCAATTATAGGCCCCCAATTAATCAAACAATGTAAATATATTCAAATACTTTTTAAAAGTAAAATTAGCTTGTGAATATATTCCTCAGTGAGATATATGAAGATATTTCCTATTCAGTTAGTTCAGATAAATTAAAACATTTTTCACATATATAAACAAATGGGAATAGAAGGGAATTTTTTGTAGTAATAATATTTAATTACTTGAACTCATTCTTAAAATGTTACATTGTTAAATATTATCAAAACTCTCAGCTGTCAATTTAATAAAGTTTCATTTAATTTTGTTGAAAATAAAAAGTGGAAACCAATCATGTTATATTGTAAAAGTGTCAGCGGCCCACAATTAGTGTCATTCACTTTCTCAATTTCTGAGCAATGCCAAAGAGACTTCAGTAAAAAAATTATCGTTACTATTAATATTTATGTTATTCTCTTACTTAGAAACATATTGATTAACATAATATACTCATAACATTAAAATATCAAGTACAATACAAATTTTTTAAAAAAGGTTTCCCAGGTAAAAACATATATGTATGTGCTTTAAGACCATCAGAAAAATATGTGTCATTGCACATTGCAATTGCTTACTGTAGCCAATGAGACCTCACGTCATTGGGATCTGCAGATGTTACAATGATAGTGTGTTATATACCTAATAAGTTTTGTAGAATACAAAATCAATTAAAAATAAATTATATTTCTATATACTATCAATGAATGTTTGAAATTCAAAGTTAAGAAAAAATGCAACTATTATAGCAGGAAAAAGATTTAGTTATAAATGTAACAAAATATGTGTACTATCTATATATTGAAAAAACTCTGATGAATGAAATCAAAGAAGACGAATAAGCAGAGACAATTTTCATGGACATTCAATTTTTTAAGATGTAACAACCTCTACACTTACTATGAAAGTATTCAGCTTGTACCTGTTAGTAATGAAGCTGGAGATGTTATAGGACTTCCAAGTTAGGAGTTGGGGCTTTGGAAGTAGCATAGAGGAAAAACATTTTCTGTACTCTCTTACATTCAGTTTCAAGGGACTACAAATTAAACTGACAAAGCACAGATTAGCAAGAGAAAAAAAGCAGAGTTTAATCACATATACATGGATGGGAGTTCACAGAGAAATGTGAATCAAAGGAGCAACTAGAACTTGGGGCTTATATGTGAAGATGAGGAGAGGTGAGGTCAGCTGGAGAAGGGCACATATGGGAAAACAAATAACTTTTAGCCAGGATAGCTAGGGCTTTAAAAGAATACATAGAAGACATGATAGTTTTGCAATGGTATAGTGACTGCATCTTGTGGTCTCCTAGGATAGGAGTCAGTCTTCTCTTGATGTACACAGGGAGGGGATTTATCACAATTGAATTACTGTGAGTTCCTCTTCTACTTTTGGGTAGATGAGGGATTTCATGATGTTAAATACCTTCAACTCATGAAAAATTTTGTCCCACAATGGCTTATTCTGGACCCCTTCAGACATTTGAGAGGTTTATGAGCTTTAGTGAGTTTAGTTGCTTACTTCTTCTATTATATACGTTTGTTGTCATATGTTTATTGTTTATTTATGTTATGCCATTTATTTTACTGATATTTATGAATAGTAATGAGAGATTAAATTGGGAGTAAAAAAGTAAAGCTTTCAGCATTCTTTATCACAGTTCCAATAAAATGTGTGGCCCACTACTGGGGAGGAAATTTGGGATTCAGCATGTTAGAAAAAATAAAATACAGCATTTTTTATTTCTTTAATGTTTGTGATTTTAAACTTAAATTGACTCAAAGAATAAATTACCATAATGAGGATGTCATCCTAGTCCACTTGGGGCTGATCATAATGGACTTTTGATTGTTGTTTGTATTGATTCTCGTGCCAGGGTGGTGCCATCTTTTGATTGTTGTTTGTGTTTATTCTCTTGCCAGGGTGGTGCCATCTTTTGATTGTTGTTTGTGTTTATTCTCTTGCCAGGGTGGTGCCATTGGCAGATAGGCACAGAAACCACCACTGTAACAATCTTAAAGTTACCCAGCCAGTGTTGGTTTAATGACATGTTCACATTTTTCCTGCTATCGTGGGGGATACCAGGAACCACTTTTGCTAAACTCTCCCTTTATTGTGGTTATCTCCTTAGGTGATAGTAAAGCCTGTCAAGACTGTAATAATTTATGGTTCATTTCATGTGGGTTCCAGAAGTAGTCAGGAAATCTTTGTTTCCAAGTAATTTTAAATTCAAATTATTCTTTGGAATAATACAATATTATATACTTTCTTTCAGTATAATGTTTGCTCTTTTATCTTTTGTCAGTAGGAAGGTCTGGGGAAAGATAATTTAGTCATCTAAACTGCTTTACATTTTATGAAAAGCTTTCATTTCAAGGATAAAGATATGTCTGTAATAACATAGCCTGTTTGGCAAGCTTTAGTTTTAAAAATGTGAACTCTCAATACACAGAAATCAGGATTATCCAAAAGAATCATATCTGGAAGATTCTTGCAGGACAGAATGGTTCCCTATCAGAGGTTAAGCTATCCTAGCGTTCTCCCTGTTCAGGTGAAAAATACAAAATGGCTAGGTTTAAAGTGTTATAGCAAGGGATCATTATGTATAAAGAGACAAAGAAAAACAACAGAACTTGAGAGAAAGTTAGGGAATAGCTCAAAAGTATTAAAGACTTTATGTCAAAAAAAAGAGTTTATAGTATGAAGACCCACTAACGTTATTGAAGATTTTAGGACTAAAATGAAGTTTTCACACATTACACTCTTGCTGCTGCAGTTCTTACATAAGGTGACTATATCTTCCTACTGGATCTCAGGGGAAGCTGAAACAAGCAGTTGTTCCCTGATGACATGCTTGTCATTGAGTCAATACCCTAGTACCTATTCAGAACTCTCAAGAACAAAAAGTAAAAGGAGTTTATGGAACTGGAATCCTTAAAACAAACCTTTCTGCTGATAGTTACTATTCCAGTCTCTGTGCACATTGTAGGTAGGCTTCCAAAAGGGACCCCACAAAGTTCCTGACCCGTGGTGCACATCTAAGTAATTCCTGCCTTTGACTGTGGGTGGGCCTGACCTAATCAGTCAAACCCTTTAGAAGAGGATCTGGAGGCCAGAGGGAAGGAAATCAGAGAAAGTAAGAGAGGGCCTACAGACAGGTTGTTGTTAATAAAAGCTCAGAGTCACAAAGAAAATGAACACTCAAGCAAAGGATTTCTCAGCAAGGCAAATTTACTTCTGCAGAAGGGTGCTGCCAGCAGGTCTGGTCACCATGAGAGCACACCCAACAAAGAAAAGAAGGGGTTTTTATGTCTAATGCAGCTTGTCCCTACTAGTGTGTCTTGCCTCCATTGGCTAGAGTTGGACCACATACTCTAAGCTGAACATGATTGGCTAATCCGAAGAGTGCAGGGGTGTGGATTATGCTGGGGGAAAGGCAGTTTCTGCAGGAAGAGTCGTTGTGGTGGGAGGTGTAATCTACAGAGTGAGTAGCAGATGTGGGATCTGTAGATGAGGACTAGTAGAAAAGTTGTTTACTGAAACAAGGGCAGGGAGGGACAAAGAACAGGAAGTCTGGCCTTGAAAGTAGGGAAAAAAGAACAAGGAAACTAAACAAGTCAAACCTTTAAAGAGGAACATCTTACTGTATCTAACACAGGTTTATGTGGCAAGAACCTGAGAGTGACTTTAAGTTTCCAAACTGATAGCAATCAAAACACTTCATATTTGTTTAATCTATTGTCATTTCAAAAAATAAGTGAATTAAAATTATGCTTAGAAGCCAGTGTTTTTTATCTTTTTCTTACTTATAAAATTTCCAGCCATTCAAAGATTATTTGTATATTAACGTAATCATTTGCCCAAGATCCAAAAGTTAGTTAAGGATCTGGAAATCACAATTTTAGCTAATACATTAAATTTTTATGATTTTTTAACATTGTGAGAATAGTATAACATTAATCTCTTTACAAATGCATCCATTATTATCCCATACAGCTGAACACAATTTTGTACATAGAATTTTTAACTTTAAACAAGTTATAATAAATGATAATTTATCTCACAAAACCAACATAGGAATTTTAGACAGCTCAAATCAGGAAAAAAACTTAACCACAGTCATATTCAAATCCAATTATTGTTAGACATTATTTTTAATTTTTATATGGTAAACACTTTGAATATTTAAAAACTTTGAATTATGCCTGGAATTTAGCTTTTATCTTAGATGAAAGCTAGTTTTTTATACTTGTAGTTATAGTAACAAAGACTACTTTGTAAATGTACTTTTAAGGATCCAAAACAAAGAAACAAAGTTGAATAGCTTTTTTTACTTCTTTTAGATGACTTTTATTACTTGTCTGGGCGAGATGTTCATAGAGTATACATATAAAAAGTGAATTATTTGCTTTTTCATCAGTCACCTTTTAAAATTTCGCAAGAGGAGTAAGGAGAAAGGAAGTGTACTAGAAAATAAAATAAAACAGGTGGCAATATGAAATTACCATTGTAGAAACCTAATTATGTCCCTGGGAAGAATGTTTAAATACAGAAAAAAAATAATTTTTTAACGTAAGCACATACACAAGTGACAGATATGTGGCTGGTTTTCACCTAATTTGGGCTTTGACAATTTTATCAAACCGAACAATTTAAAAATCACCACTATTGAACCTCAAAGTACACAAATGCAGGAGAGAAAGGTGCCTATATTAAACAAAATGATGTCTCTTTTAAACAATCTCTCAATCTCATGAGATTCTCTTTTTTTTTTTTCTAAAGCACTTTTCAAATGAGCGAAGTTGTTCATGCTGAAAGCTTCCCAAAACACCCCCTGCAATTTGAAATGGCCTCTGGTGAAACTGGGCCAGTGACAGAGAAGTACACAAGTGAGCATATTAAGAAAACGTGAAGGAGACAGGTGTTGGCTTGGGAGAGACTCAGTTTTAGATGGAGCAGACTGAAAAGAATTGAGCAGTCCATAAGGATAGATCTTGTGTCATTTTGTATCCTCACAACTTGGCCGAAGGCAGCTCAGAGACAAAGGGCAGGAGTAAGCCAGTGATTCCAGAGGGATGAAGCTACACAATGCAGCTTTCAGAGAGACAATGCTGAGGAAGGCGTGCTTGTATGAGTGGTGACCTGAGGCAGGTTTCTAAGCAGTCAAGGAGACCTTCTGAACTCCTAGCCCCGGAGACCTGTTTAATGACAAACTTAGCAGATCTGTGCCCACTTTTTCTTGTAGAGTTTCTCTAGTAGACAAACCTTCAGTACACTAGACAAGCAGACACATACTATGAAACAAGGACTAGGCTCAGATTGAATGTGTTAATAAATCTTATCTATAAAAGATTATATGGTTGTGATTGATAAACAGGCAGAGTCGTTCATATTAGCCAGAAAAGGGGAGGTTTAGTCGCTTTTGTGTTTGGACAATGTTTATGTTTTTCAATGAAACTAGAACTGAAGTCTTGTGCTTAAAGTTTGAAATTCAGGTTACTTTGCTTTTCCCTGTACCCCACTGTTTATGACATTACCTATGAATCATGGCATTATTTCGTAAAATGCACTTGTGAATGCCTTTGTTCCTTGAGTCATTTAAGCTTGGATACCAGTTTTCTAATTTGGAAACGGTGACAATCATGCATGCTAGCAGAGGTGTGGGAGATGGAGATTTGACACCCGAGATGAGGTCCAGCAGACCTAGGGTCAGCAGGTCTCTGGGGGACAGCCCCTGGAGAGAGTGAGAAAGTGTGTGCAACAGAGACCCTCAAGTGCCCCAAGCTCCTCAGAAGGTAATTTTTTATTAAATACAGGATTATTAACTTTTATGCTAAAAAAAAAAAGGAGAAAAATCTGTTAAGAGCTAAAACTGCATGATCAAATTGCAATAATGTTTTGAAAGGGGGATCATTCTAAATAGATTTTTATTTAAAAATCTATCTTCTAGAAACGTGAGTGCTTTTTCTCAGATGTGAAGTCTATCTACCTGTGATATGTCGGATCTTCCTTTCAAAATGTCTGATGTAATTGCCTTTTTTGTCCCTCTTATCTTTCCTTGAACTCTGTGATAAACCATTTATAACTATTTCTCCTTAAATTCTATGAATACATTTGAATGGAAAATATGTGTTCCATACTGGAAGTAATGATTCACTTGACACATTTTCTTTTCTGATTAGTTAAAATGATAACTATATATAAAAAACCCCACCTTTAGTTATTATCAGATTATGCTGTATATAAGCTAAATCACATTTTACCAGTATTTGGTATGCAGTTAATTTTATAACTAGAAGAGGTAATGGACACTGGCATGTATTCTTCTTCATTAGGATTTTTTAAATGAACATTTAAAAATCTAAAAATGCCATCAATACTAAAGACAGCACTGGGATTTTACATTCTACCAAGAAATTTCTTAGCTAGCAATATTAGCCTTTCTTTGAGGGAATATGAAAGTATGTTGCAGTAAAAAATTAATCCAGAAGCCTCAGTGACGTCATGCCCCAGGTTTATTTCTTGCTCATACTGTATCTTCAGTGCAGTTTGGTGGAGGATGCTCTTCTCTCGCATTGCTCAGGAACTGAGCTGAGTGAAGATTCCTCAATCTTTCCATGTCAGTGCTTCAACATGCAGTTCTATACTTGCTGCAGCAAAGGAAGAAGAGATGATATTTTTTTAAAAAAAAATCACCTTCGCTTATAATTACCTTCAAATGTCAATAACACAAGTCTCTTTAACTCAAGGGCTTTCTAGCAGAACTAGAAACTTCTCTCACAACCCCATATTATCTAGTCGGGGGCCTGGGAGGTCTTCTTGTGTTCCCAGGAGGAGAGGAACATGGAATTTGGCAAGAACCTGTCACCCCACCACATAATTAAATAGTAGTAAGCTGAGTGATATGTGATGGAAATACGTAGGAACTACTACAGAATCCATGCCATTCATTGTTTAATTTGGAAACAACATTATTTTATTTCACTGTCTATAGAACACTTTATTCGGAGAATATCTAGAAGGATTAGAATGATCTCCTTTGTTGTATTTTTTATCTCTGCTGCTCTGAAAAACAAACGTTCATAAATAGCTTTCATACGTGCTTCCAGGCCCGTGGAACTGTGTCCCTTTTAGACATCTTTCTCTGGTCTCTGCAGTATGGCCACCTCGGCTGCCTTTCAGGACTTTTTGCTTGGTCATAAATTACTGCTCTTGTTCCTGCCCACTGGTTTCAATCTCAGGTCACAATAGTAACACCCGAAGAGCTTTGTTAACACACTAGTGCTAAGGCTGCCTGCAAGAGATTCTAATGCAATGGGTCATGGTAATACAGGAAGCATGGGTTAAAATCTGCGTTGATTCTTAGAAAGCACTGGTCCCTCTCGGGACCTGCATTTCTGGATCTATTGGGGTTGACATTGTCATAACATGTTTGTGTATAATCAGTTACAAAGTGTTTTCAACTGGATGGATAAGGGATTTTAGTACTATGCTTATTTTATCTTAAACCATGGAATGCATTTATTTTATAAAGTACATGCATGCTTACTGTAGGAAAAAAGACAACCACAACAAAACGCATCCATAACCCCCAACTCAAAGGCCAAAAGAGATGTTGATGCTTTCTCTCCAGCATTTTTTTTTTTTTTTGATGAGGTCTCACTCTGTCACTCAGGCTGGAATGGCAGTGGCATTATCACAATTCACTGCAGCCTTGACATTCTAGGTTCAATCAATCCTCCCACGTCAGCCTCCCAAATAGTTGAGACTACAAATGCAGCACCACACCCAGCCAATTTTTTTTTTTTTGAAACAGAGTCTCACTCTGTCACCAGGCGCCAGGTTGGAGTGTAGTGGCGCGACCTCAGCTCACTGCAAACTCCACCTCCCGGGTTCAAGCAATTCTCCTGCCTCAGCCTCCAGAGTAGCTGGGACTACAGGCACGTGCCACCATGCCCGGCTAATTTTTTTGAATTTTTAGTAGAGACGGCGTTTCACCCTGTTGGCCAGAATGGTCTCGATCTCTTGACCTCGTGATCTGCCCGCCTCGGCCTCCCAAAGCGCTGGAATTACAGGCGTGAGCCACCATGTCCGGCTGCTATTTTTTTTTATATTTTTTAGAGACTGGGTCTCCTTATATTACCGAGGCTCAATATTTTAATTATGTATTAATTTATTCATGCAAGTTAGAAAATAGTGTACATACAATTTGTATATATTTCCAACTGACATAGCTTTCATTTTTCCAGGTCATTTACTCCTCTTTTTAAACATTATATTTAATTGGATTTGTAATAATTAAAATTAGTCAACTTAATAATAATTTTAAGCTAATTATGCAAAGGGGGATTTATTTAGTACACATTCTAAGTAATATTGTTATTTTATTGTTTTTTTAAAAATAATTTTAGAGATAAAGTCTTTCTCTGTCACTCACACGGAGTACAATGGAGTAATCAGAGGTCACTGCAGCCTTGAACTCCTGATCTCAAGCAATTCTCCTGCCTTGGCCTCCTAAACAGCTCACATTTTTACTATTTCTTTAGGAGAGAATCTCTGCCAAGGAAATTAGGGAATAGAGTTAAATAATTTTAAAACATTTATTAAAATATACTGCAAAATTTCTATTAAAGCTTTTACTAAATTCTAGCTCATGCACAAAAACAATATAAATGAATATGTATTTACATTATTATAATTTTCCACTTATTCACCTGCCACGCTATGAGACCAAGTAAATAAATATCAGGTTATTGATGTTCATTTGTTTTTGATGATTAGAGTGCCTAAATTTATTTTCAGGCATTAATTGGTCGAGAATATTTTATCTTTGTATACTTTCATTTGTTTTGTTTGTATTTCTTCTGTGGATTTGAGAATAAAAAGCAATAAAAGGACAAGGCAGAGGCTCGTACCATGGTTTAAGAGGTGGCCTTTAGCCTTAGAAACTTCAGGGTAACATTTCTAGGCACAAGCTCACCTAAAGGCCAGGGCTAGCCTCAGCAACTCAGTGAAATTAGTAGCACAATCTTTGGTACATAGCCAGCTGTACGTTCCGGCTTAATTATATCCTATTTATGAATTTTTTGTTGGTGGTGGTGATGGTTTTTTTTTTTTTTTTTGACAAGTTATTTAAGTTTCTTAAATTTCTATTTTTTTGTTTTGTTAATAGGGGTAATTCTAGAGATAATACATAAGGCCCACTCATTGTAGGATCAAGCAAATAACTCATCTGCATATACACAGATATTACTACTCTCTACTGTGAACCAAGACAGTTAAAGTCCCGGGCTTGCACAGTTACCTGGACAAGTTGATAAACTTCTGGACTTTTTAAAATGTAAAATTGAGAATAATAGTCACTTTAAACAACCCTGGTGAGGTCCAATCAAATGCTATTTACAACACCCCATAATAATGACTGTTGCAGTGAGTTATTCACAAAGATCCCAGCAACCCTCGGTCCCCTCTTCCTCCTTGATCCATTTATCCTCAGCTGTCAGCTTTCCAGAGCTGACACTGTCTCTCACACAGAAGTCGGATAACTGTTCTCAGATTCTAGTCTGCACCAAACTGAAAGTAGGAGAACACATACACATACACACACACACACACACACACACACACACGACAAAAGATTCTAACTTTTAGGATGTCTCCAGTCTCCCAAAAACAGTTCAGTCTCCTTGACGTTAAGAAGGAAGTGATGGAAAATTGTTCGCAGATGGCTCCACTGTGTCCTAGGCTAGAGGTGGTTTAGGGGAAGGGAAGAAGGAAGAGGGCAAAGTATGAGTCTGGATGAAATTGCCTTTTGGGATTTCTGTGCCAAACATGATTGGATGTCAGAATAATGACAGTGATTTTTCAGAAGTGAATCTTTCCTCCACTGGAGATTATAAATACTGATTACAGCTGAAGGTCTGTGAAACCCATTCCAGTAAAAATAAATGATGATAATCCTGAGAAAGACTGATAGCAGAGAATTTTGTAGTAAAAAATTTGCAGTAAAGAGAGGTACCATTTGCCTTTTCATTCTAAAGGATTTTACTTCTCTTTTGAGTGAAATGGCTAAAAGGAGATATAGGCTAAAAGAGGAACAGCAGTGCTGTTTCCATTTTTACGATATTCCTTCTCAGCATACAATTTGCCAATATATTACCTTTCATAAGCATCCTCTGGCAACTTAAGAATGATAGGTATGTCTCAGAAGTTCAAAAGAGAGCACACTTCTAATTTTCAGTTTCAGCAGATAGAAATAACACAAATTACTTTGACAGTAGAATATAAAATCAGAAAATTGTCAAGGTAGCTTTATAAAATGATGTATTATAACCCCTGAAATAATAGAATTTAATTCCATAAGATATCTTCAGTTCATGTAGACCAACCTATTATGCGGCACAAGTTTTGGGATACAACCCTGGTGTGGATTCCAGATTAATTACATCCTAATTAGTAGATGTTTTCGCTGTTGTTTTATTGAAAAGATAAGTAAAATGTGGCCCAGAGAGTCAAAATGAGTTCTTCAAGTTTGTGTTAACTTAATTGACTGACTTTCCTTCCGACTCTTCTAATCCCATAAT
Source organism: Plecturocebus donacophilus (assembly GCA_004027715.1). Taxonomy (NCBI): domain Eukaryota; kingdom Metazoa; phylum Chordata; class Mammalia; order Primates; family Pitheciidae; genus Plecturocebus; species Plecturocebus donacophilus. The sequence continues at coordinate 29,772 of PVKP010010123.1, forward strand.
TATTTGTTGCGACTGTCAGATCCTCTTTTCATGTATAATAGAACTGTAATATCCCATAGTAACATAGTTTAGGATATGCATTTCATTGGCCAACAGCATTTTTCAAAGTTGTGAAGAGGATATAAGCTCCCTTTTTCTTCTTTTTGTAACAGCACACCACTGCAACTATAATCTTGATGTCAGGATATGGGCACTGCCATTGTTCACCATAAAAGCACTTCCAACAACATGGACCTTGTGACCGAAGGTGGAATGTAGATTCCAGCCCCTTTGCACATTCATGCCTTGTAAGTCTCATACTCAAGACAGGCAGTGGCTGCCATCTCTCTATTCCCTTGTAAACTTCTGGTGAGTATATCTCATTGGCACAATCTGTATTACACGCAGAATTCTACCTGCAAGGGATTTGGGGAAATAAGTTTTTGCCTTTCCAAACACTTTTATGCACAAATAAAAAATTGGGCTGGATGCTGATTGCGGTAACCATTATCTGGCACAGTCTATAAATGGAATTGGAAACACCTTCAAGATTTTGAATTTTTTCCACTTTCAATTTTTTATTTTATTTTTTATTTTTTTTTTGAGACAGAGTCTCACTTTGTCACCAAGGCTGGAGTGCATTGGCATGATCTGGGCTCACTGTAACCTCTGCCTCCTGGATTCAAATGATTCACCTGCTTCAATCTGTCAAGTAGCTGGGATTACAGGCACTGACTCCAGGCCTGGCTAATTTTTGTCTTTTTAGTAGGGATGGGGTTTCACCATGTTGGCAGGCTGGTCTCGAACTTTTGACCTCTGGTGATCCTCCCACCTTGGCCTCCCAAAGTGCTACAATTACAGGTGTGAGCCACCGCGCCTGGCCCCACTTTCACTTTTTATTAACCTTTTAGGTGAGTGTAGAAGCCAGAATGACCATTATTTCTCCTCAGCACTGAGAAAATATTATTATAGTATTCTCTGGCGTCATTTTCCTTTAGAAAGAGTCCATTTGGTTTTGTTGGCTGTAGTGTACCATCTACTGGTTCTTTAAGACAGTGGATATTGTTAAGATTTGTATTGTCATAGTGGTCACCGGCTCTCTATCATGTTTCTTCATTTTTACGAATCCTGTTTAGCATTTACTGTGTTACTTCAAACTTAAGATTCATAGTTTTTCAGTCATGTAAAACCAGCCACTTCCTCTTTGAACATTAGCTATGCTCTGTTTTCTTTTTCTCTAGAACTCTTATTTTATGTGTATTTAACAATCTTGTTAGGTCACATGTATGCATATAGCTAATATCTCCTCTTCTGACCCACTGTGATATTAAAACGCATGTGCTAGCCTGTAAGCTGATTACCTTTAGGGATGACAGGGGTTTTCTGGCCTGCAGGCATTCAATCCTTCCTTAGAATTGAATGAATATTCATTTATTTGAATAATGCTGATATTATAGTATCAGGAATTGCTAGGCGCTGAAGTAGAAAGAGACCTAGTTTACCTAGTCCTACTTGTTACAGAAAACATAAGTGTTGTTAGCCACTGTTCTGTTTGTTTAAATATGTACTTCTTACATTATCTTTATGTTGATCCTATGCTGATTCCTCATTGTTGGATGAAGATTTTTCTTTGAATAGTTTTTTCAAAAACATGTACCCCAGAACTTAAAGTATAATAAATAAATTTTTGAAAAAATAAAAATAAATACAACTGTTAAAAAAATATATGCTAGAGCAGATAGAGGAAAGTGAGTTTATTCACAGGCACCTTTGCTGTTTCTTCTATACATTTTCCACTTCCTCTAAGCAGTTTCTCTCTGATAACAGTTAAGTGTCTATTCCAGGTTAATTAAACGTGCATGTGGCTAGCAGCAAGCCCATGAAGTTGTTTGCCTTTCATGCAACGATTTAACGTTTGTCTCTGCCCAGCTGATCAGTCTCATTAGCTATGGAGCAGATTGCTACTCACATTTTTCTCTCCACTTTTCCATACTGGCAGGCAGACAGCTTGTTTTTCTCACAGATGTATGACTATGAAATTCTTCATTTGGATCTTACTTTCCTGAGGCCACATCAAAGAAAGCTGAACCATCCCCAGCAATGCCCAAACTCAGTCCAGCTTGCTTGGCCAACAAGATGTGGCCTGTTGATATATGGAGGTTTTGCGATTCACTTTTACAGGCCATGTGCAGAGTCCTCATCCATCCTCAGTTTTCTCACTCCCAAAACCAGATCCAACTGTCATAGCCTTTGACAGCCTCATGTCATCTTTGGCTAAGATACATGTTTTCTTCCCTTAATTTTGTGCTTTTATGTCTTTCTTATTACTGTCAGTTTATAAAGCAAAATAAATAAATAAATAGATTTTTTTCTAAATTTTAATATAAACATTATTTTTATTGGTTTCGGAGTTTTTCCTCAAGCTCAGTCTTCCAGTTGATATTTAGGTATGGCTAGATGAAAAAGAATTCAGAAAGAAAACTGCATCCATTTTGAGCTAAGTGGCTGAGGTTGGCCTCAGCTAAACAAAAATCTCCCTTTGCTTTATAGTGGTCAGATTCATTCAGGCAAACCTTGTGGAAATACTTAAAGTTATTTTGCCTGATAAAGGTTTAATGTCCTCTTCTGAGTTCATGATAGGGGTAGGCATCTGTTTGAGAACCTGCAGCTTCAGGATCTTAGCCATTTTCATATTCTTTATCACAGATAAGATTAATAGTTGGCAGATTTCAGCAGTTGCATAGATACACATATGGAATCTGGGTTTGGGAATCAGTTCCTGGAGAACCTCAAGCTATAGGAATAGTGAACTATTCTGATAAGCAATCCTTAGTGAAGAACAAAGCTGTCCAATGGATCAATTCTAGTGAATATAATCTTTGATGGGTAGATAAGAGCTTTGCAGTGCTGAGCAAGCAATTCAGAAACTCACACTCCAGATGTCATTGCATTTCTTGCTGGCAACATCTGCTACAGAGAACGGTGTTTTGCAGTGAAACAACCAGTTGGTTGGACGATTCTATTTGGGATGTCCTCCTGATATCTCTTTGAGATGCTGCTTTTAGAACTTCACATAGTACGATTTAGCCTCCCATTTAAGGGCCAGAGCAACTATGACAGCCGGCTAAAGCAAACAGGCTGGGGTTCTGGTTGGGAGGAGTGCCACAGAGGCAGTCAGGCAGTCTTTCAGTCTGGAGAGGACCGTCCTTCCTTCCTCTCTGTGAGCAGTCCAGTCCTGGGCTCTAGCAGTATGATCTAATACTTCCTGGCAATCTGTCACACACACACACTCACACCACTATACCACAGAGCTGCTGGGGACCTAAGGAAAAAGTGACATTAAGTAAGTTTTACTTGCAACTGGTTCAAAACTATTTTGCATGTGAATCTAGGCATATAGAAATATGCTACCAGTATTATCAAAGTGAGCTTCGTATAAAGTTGGCATGAGAAAGCCTAAAAATCCCTGACTATAAACTTGAGTAATCATGAAAAAATAGCAGTCTCAGGGGATTCACTTCTCTCCACTTTCTTTACCAATTAGTTATTCAGGAAAAGCTTGAAACATCACCTTTGAGAAGAATTCCCTCTGGGGAAGAGGAAGAATTGTTTGTCCATGAAAACGGAGAATAAAAAGCAGGTGTATGATTGATGGGCTCAAATCTCAAGGCTGCAGAGAGAGTGCCTCTTTTTGCACCTCTCCTCAACTGAAATGGTTTTTCCTGCTGAATTTTGGCACTTGCTGGGAGATCTGCTAACACAAGGGGAGATTTCAGAAAGAATTTGACGTAAACTCTAAAATGAGCTTAGGAAACAGCAGAAAGGAATAGGAACTGTTCTGAAGAGTTTTAATTCAGAAAATAAAATCCTAGAAATTAATCTCAGAAGATGTTGCCTCCTGGACCAGAATTACCATTTATTTATTTAAAATGGAAATGATTCTTTCATTTTTCTCACAAAAAATAATAAGTGACATATGATATAAATATTGAAGTAATATTTATATTGCATTTTCTTCTGCTCCCTTCCCTAATCCCTTAAATCACTGATCTGTGCTCTATCTCTTTATGATTGTCATTTTAAGAATATTATATATGTTGAATTAGAGTAGGTAATCCTTTGACGTTGGTTTTTTTCACCCTAAATAAAGCCCTGGAGATCCATAAAAGTTGTTGAGTGTATCAATAGTTTATTTTCTTGCTATTGAGTGGCATTTTGTTGGATGAAGGTGCCACAATTTGTTTATCCATTTAGCTCTTAAAAGATCATTCAGATTATTTTCAATTTTGTCTATTCCAAGTAAATATGCTATAAACCTTTGTATACAGGATTTAAAGTAAATATAAGTTTTTATATCTCTAAGATAAATACCCAGGGGTGGTTTCTAATAAAGTATTTTATAACTCTAAGATAAATACCCAGGGACTATTTATGTCATTAAATACTAATGACACAGGGATCTCAGTGTCATTGGTAAGTTTAGCTTAATTTTGTTTTATTAGAAATCACCAAACTATTTTCTAATGTGTCTGTAGCATTTTACATTCTCATCAACAATGCATATGAGGTCTGATTTCTCTGCATTCCCCTTAGGGTTTGGTACCCTTAGTTGTTTTTATTTTGTTTGGTTTTGTCATTCTATTAAGTGTGAAGTGCCACCTGGTCACGATTCTACGCTGCATTTCCCTAATGGGTAAACATGTTAAACCTTGTTTTATGTGTTCATTTGCTATCTATATGTCTTCCTTGCTGTATTGCCATTTTGTGGGTTTTTTGGCAACTTTTTCATTGGACTATTTGTTTTTACTTTTGAGTTTAGAGTAATCTTCATATTACAAGAGTGCCTTGTCTTATACGTGATATTCAAATAATTCCTCCTAGTTTGTGACTTGCCTTTTCATTTCGTAATAGTGTGCCTCAGAGAGCAGAAGTTTTACATTTTAATGAGTCCAGTTTATTATTTTCCTTTGAGGGGTTATGATTTTTGGGTTATGCCTAGAAACTCTTCTTCTACATTTAGGCCACAGATTTTTTTTTTATATGCTCAGTTATAAAAGTTTTGCAGATTTTCATTTTAAATGTATTCCCATCATCCATTTATATTTACTTTTATGTTTCTCTTCACAGGTGATTTTTATTTTTTATTTTTATTTTATATTTCTTTTTTTAATTTTAATTTTAGGTTTGGGGGTGCATATGAAGGTTTGTTAGATAGATAAACATGTGTCACAAAGATTTGTTTGTACATCTTATTACATCACCCAATTAACTCAGTACCCAATGATTAGCTTTAAAAATTCTATCAAGACTGGTTTATTTACTTATGTATTTACTTTTCCTACTTGATGTACAATTGCTCCAGCACCACTGATTTGCTATTGAAACTTTCTCTAAATCACTTGACCATACTTCTTTGGATCTACTTCAAAACTCTCCATTCTATTCCATTCATCTGCATATCCAGCCCTCTGCCAGTATCACACTGACTTAATTATTGTAGCTATAAAGTTTTGAAGTTGGGTAATATTACTTTTTTTTGAAAATTTTCTTTTTTTTCAAAATTGTGTTTACTAGTTGTCTTAGTTTGTTTTATGTTGCTGTAACAGAATACCATAAACAAGGTAATTTATAGTAAACAGAAATGTATTTGCTCGCAATTCTGGAGACTGGGAAGCTCAAGGTTGAGAGGCTGCCATCTGGTGAGGGTCTTCTTGCTGCATCATTGCATGGCAGAAGGGCAAGAAAGGACGAGAAAAAGCAAGAGATTGAACTCACAGCCTCAAGCCCCTCTGTAGGTGGCATTAATGTATTAATGCATGGCAGAATGCTCTTGACCTAAACATCTCCCATTAGGCCTTAGTCCAAACATTGTTGCACTGGAGATTAAGTTTCCAACATGTGCTTTTTGGGAAACAAATTTGAACCATAGCACTAATCTAGATATTTTGCCTTTTCATATTCAGTACCATTAGTCGTTAGGACAATGTAAATTAAAACTAAATGAGATACCAGTGCACACATACTAGAATGGCTACAATCACATCAGCAATACTAAGAACTGATAATTATGTAGAGAAACTTGAACTCTCCTACATTGCTGGCAAGAATGTAAATGTAATTTCCACTTGATCTAACTATTTGGCAGACTTTTTTAAAGTTAAACATAATATATTACCCAGTAATTCCCCTTCTAAGTATTTATCCACGAACAAATGGAATCTGCACAATTTTTTTTGTGTGTGAATGTTCATGGCACTCAACATGTAGAAACAATCCAAATATTCATCACCTCGTGAGGAGATAAACAAATGTGGTATATGCACACAACTATTGCTGTTCAACAATGGAAGGGTGGTTGTTAGTGATCCCTAACACAATGTGGATGAATTCCAGAAACAGTGTGCCGAGTGAGAGAACCTGAACACAAAAGGCCACATGTTGTGTAATTCTGTTTACAGAAAAATGTCCAGGAAAAGGCCAATCTACAAGATAAAAAGTTGGGTAATGGTTGCCTGAGTTAAGATGTGAGTGTACATATAAACTGAAAATGAAAGGGAAAAGGGACATGGGGGGAAAAATAGAACTTTTCTAAAACTTAATTGTGAAAATGGTTGCTCAACTATTGTATGAATTTACTACAAGTCATCAACATGTCCACTTACAGTGGTTGAATCTTAATACTATGTATGTGATATCTCAATAAACCTCTAATAAAAATGCATCATCAATACTCTGAGCAGATAACCACAGTTAAATTTATTTCTGCAGTTCACTCAGTTCTTTGCAATTAATTGTTGTTTTGGTGAATTGGGGGTCAGCAGTCTGCTTTCATGAAGTACCTCTACCACTAAATGGAAATCTAAACTAGAACGTTCTGAAAAATTTCTAAGCAAATTTAGTGTAGAATTCTTTCCCTCTGGTCTATTCTTTGAAGTATCAATAATTTAAGTCCCTAGAACAGCTGTTTACATACGGTACAAAGCTGGCTTTTGTTTAAATTATGAACTCCAACTAGTAGCAGATAGTAGAGTCTTGGGGCAAACATAAAAGGAAACCTTTTTAGTAAGACTAAATAACTCTTGTCAATTTATTACATTAATCAATAATATAACAGAGGAGAGTAAAAATATGCATGAAGTATAGTACATACAATAACATACAATATAAACTATTTCACAAGGGTTTGATTAATGTCTCTGCTGTAGTAACAAAGTATTCTGAAAAGTTGTTACTTAACAATTTTTTAAACAGTTAAGTAACTAAACAAACTTTGCGACTGTTGTTAAGACATTGGATAGCATATTTTCAGACTCACATATTGTAAAGCTATGCAAACAAAATTCATTTTCCTCAAACTTGATGAAATTTCTCAAGCTGTTCTCTATTTTTTATATATTTTGGAAAATATACTACTATTTTAGAGAAACCTAAAAATCCCCTTGTTTTTAGCAAAAAACAAAAGCCTATTGATAATATTGGGTACAGAATTGTATTTCTCTGTCACCATTACTCTCGTTATCACCTATGAGAACACAATGTACAAACATGTAATTTGAGGCAATAACAGCATAAAGAAGGGTAGAAATGTATAGAAACAATTTTTATACTATTAAAACTAAGTTAATATTAATGGAAACTGGATTGTTATAAAATTAAGATGTTAATTATAATCCCAAAGTAAATACCTAGAAAATAAGTTTTTAAAATACAGTAAAGGTAGTAAGAAGGGAATCAAAATGGTACTCTCGAAAAAATTGTTGAACACAAAATAAGACAGTAATGAAATAATGACAACCCTATAATAATAGCTGTACATTTTAATATCCCACTTTTGATAATGGACATAACATCTAGAAATGAAATCTATAAAGTAACAGAGAACTTGAACAATGCTATAGACCAATGAGCCCTAACATACAGGGGCTAACAAGAGTAGAGTACACATTTTCTCAAGCATGTACCTCAGACTTTTCAAGCTTGATCTTTTTATCTAAAAGATCCTCTAAGAGTTGAATATTACACCATTTAATGAAAGAAAAAGAAAACTAAGCCACTCTTCGTGCTGTTTCTTCTTCTGCTATGCCATCTCCTACTGACTATGGGAACTGGATATATTGGACAACCTTCAGTTCTGAGAGAATTACAGAAGTCATTTGGGGTGAATGCCACTTTTTTTTACTGGGATTTTGGCTAAATTCCATTATGAGACAGCTGGCCTGATCTTTGGATATGTTCTGGCTTATGTCTGCAAATGGAATAAATGTTTTGTGCTAATTCCGGGTCATATCATTTATGGGCTGCTGAAGACTACAATTATGTTAAGTGGTATGACCAAATTTCCTGGGACCATAGATCATTTCTTTTGTTGTTGACTCAGTATCTGCCTTGTAACTTATATTCTAATCTCCTAGAAGATGACTATGTAATACATAAAATCCATTCAGTATATACTTGGACAGTTCTTTCGTTTCCTATTGTTGTATAATACATTATCAAAAATCTAGCAGCTGAAAACAACACCTGTAGTTTCTGTGGGTAATAATGATGAGCACAGCTTAACTGAGTTCTCAGCTCTGGGTCTCACAAGAATTCAGTCAAAGCGTGGTTCAGCTTGTGCTCCTTCTGGAGCTTAGCATTCCCTTCCCAGCTTACATTGTTGCTCAAATAATTCAGTTCCCTGTGGTGGTAGGACTGAAGCCTCCATTTCTTGCTGTTGTCCAAAGACTAATTTCAGCTTTCATAGAATGCCCTCAGGTCCTTGCAACATTAGTTCTTTTTTTTGTTTTTTACTTTATATATATATATATATATTTTTTTTTATTGTAATTTAGATTCTGGGGTACATGTACAGATCATGCAGAATTGTTGCATAGGTACACACATGGCAATGTGGTTTGCTGCCTCCAACCCTGTCACCTATATCTGGCATTTCTCCCCATGTTATCCCCCTCCAATGTCTCTACCCCCAGCTGTCCCTCCCCTAGTCCCCCTTCAACAGATCTCAGTGTGTGATGCTCCCCTCCCTGTGTCCATGTGTTCTCCTTGTTCAACACCCGCCTATGAGTGAGAACACGCGGTGCTTGATTTTCTGTTCTTGCATCAGTTTGCTGAGAATGATGGTTTCCAGCTTCATCCACGTCCCTACAAAGGACACAAACTCATCGTTTTTTGTGGCTGCATAGTGTTCCATGGTGAATATGTGTCACATTTTCCTTGTCCAGTCCAACATCAATGGGCATTTGGGTTGTTTCCAGGTCTTTGCTATTGTAAACAGTGCCACAATAAACATACATGTGCATGTGTCTTTATAATAGAATGATTTATAATCCTTTGGATATATACCCAGCAATGGGATTGCTGGGTCAAATTGAATTTCTATTTCTAGGTCCTTGAGGAATCACCACACTTTCTTCCACAATGGCTGAACTAATTTACACTCCCACCAACAGTGTAAAAGTGTTCCTATTTCTCCACATCCTCTCCAGCATCTGTTGTCTCCAGACTTTTTAATGATCAGCATTCTAACTGGTATCTCAGTGTGGTTTTGATTTGCATTTTTCTAATGACCAGTGATGATGAGCATTTTTTTATGTTTGTTGGCCTCATATATGTCTTCTTTTGAAAAGTGTCTGTTCATGTCCTTTGAACACTTTTGAATGGGTTTGTTTGTTTGTTTCTTGTAAATCTGTTTTAGTTCTTTGTAGATTCTGGATATTAGTCCTTTGTCAGATGGGTAGATTGCAAAAAATTTTCCCATTCTGTTGGTTGGTGGTTCACTCTAATGGTTGTTTCTTTTGCTGTACAGGAGCTCTAGAGTTTAATTGGATCCCATTTGTCTATTTTGACTTTTGTTGCCAATGCTTTTGGTGTTTTAGTCATGAAGTCCTTGCCTATGCCTATGTCCTAAATGGTTTTGCCTAGGTTTTCTTCTGGGGTTTTTATGATATTAGGTCTTATGTTTAAGTCTTTAATTCATCTGGAGTTAATTTTAATGTAAGGTGTCAGGAAGGGGTCCAGTTTCTGCTTTCTGCACACAGCTAGCCATTTATCCCAACACCATTTATTAAACAGGGAATCCTTTCCCCATTGCTTGTTTTTGTCAGGTTTGTCAAAGATTAGATGGTTGTAGATGTGTGGTGTTGTTTTGGAGGCCTTTTTGTTTGTTTGTTTGTTTGTTTTGTTCCTTTGGTCTATATCTCTGTTCTGGTACCAGTACCATGCTGTTTTGATTACTGTCGCTTATAATATAGTTTGAAGTCAGGTAGCATGATGCCTCCAGCTTTGTTCCTTTTGCTTAGGATTTTCTTGGCTATGCGGGCTCTCCTTTGGTTCCATATGAAGTTTAAGGTGGTTTTTGAACAGGATCATAGGTAGCTTGATGGGGATAGCATTGAATCTACAAATTACTTTGGGCAGTATGGCCATTTTCATGATATTGATTCCTCCTAACCATGAGCATGGAATGTTTTTCCATCTGTTTGTGTCTTTTCTTATTTCCTTGAGCAGTGGTTCATAGTTCTCCTTGAAGAGGTCCTTTACATCTGCTGTTAGTTGTATTCCTAGGTGTTTTATTCTCTTTGTAGAAATTGTGAATGGGAGTTTGCTCTTGATTTGGTTCTCTGTTAGTCTGTTATTGGTGTATAGGAATGCTTGTGATTTCTGTGCATTGATTTTATATCCTGAGACTGCTGAAGTTGCTTATCAATTTAAGGAGATTTTGGGCTGAGGCGATAGGGTCTTTTAAATATACAATCACGTCATCTGCAAATAGAGACAATTTGACTTCCTCCTTTCCTAATTGAATACCCTTTATTTCTTTTTCTTACCTGATTGCCCTGGCTAGAACTTCCAATTCACCATTAGTTCTTATAGGCCTTCTGAAAACAGGGAGCCTTATTTCTTCAAGGCCAGCAGGAGAACCCCTTACTATAATCTGCTTAGATGGAGTTTTAGTATGTAACATAATCATGAGAGTAACAATCTCATCACCTTTACCCCCTTCTACTGTCTAAAAGCAAATTTCAGGCTTCACCTATCCTCATGGGAAGGGCACTATGCAAGGGCATGACTGGTTAGGGTTCATCAAAGAATCCTGCCTACCATGGGTACATGGACATGGGACTCTTGGATATAGGGCTCTTTTGGCAGATAATCACCTGCCATCCGTATGCTGGCTTGGGGCATACAGATGTAGGAATTTTAGATAACCTTCATGATGAATCTTAGGCTCTTCCATCAAGGCCCATCCCTCTGCTCTTGCTGTAAAATTTGCCCTCCTTGATTTGGTTCAGAGGTAAATTGTGCAGTGCTCTCTAACACCCAAGCAGACTTCAGTGAAGGAAGAAGTGATCAGGACACATATTTCACCAATTGCTTCCTCAAAATTTTGCATTTTTTCCCTACACCTCCTAAGATAAAAAATGAGAGATTTTTGCAACTTGCTTTTCCTATATGAGAGGAATATTTTACTAAGTCATATCTCACGACTTCCTTGAATAATTCTGCCCTTCTCTCTTCTCTGAAACTTATTATTAAATAGAGAGCAAGAAAGAAACAGCTTACCAATAAGAGAAAATTTATAAATGCTATCATCTGCCCTTCATTCTTCATTTTTGCTTCATTGTCTCCTACATTTGAGTTCTTGATGGTAACTGCTTTATCTTACAAAGTCCTAGTAGTTTAGTTGTGCTTTCCAGCATGAGTTGATCTTTCTAAACTTGCATTCTGGCTTTTCTGAATTGCTATATACAGACATGATTATGATTTTCCTTGATATTATAACAGGAAAGAATATGGGCTGTGTTGTCTCACAAATAAGATTTCAAAAGCTACCCCTTCATCATTTAGAAGCTGTATGACATGAAACAAGTTACTTAATCTCTACCCCTTGACTTCTCTGCTGTGAAATTGTTTGTAAATGTACATGTCATTTCAGCTTTAAGTGCTTAAAATCTTGTGTGTTCCTAAGTTGTAGTGAAAAATCAGAAGAGGAAAATCATGGGCTGTTACCAAATGCCATTTGAGAATAGAATACATCACAGTGACTCTGAACATGATTGGTCCATTGATTAAGTTCAGAGGCTTTTAAATCACAGGCTATTTAATTCACTTGTATATATATCTCAACCCTTCCTCTGGACAGAACCTTCTCAACAATCCCATTGTGGTTTTCCTCTATATTAATTACTCTCTCTCATAAAGAGGTAGTACTGTTCAGCCAGTGGCAGCAGGGATCCATCATCTAAGGAACAGGTTCACAATGTCACTCTGGGGAATGTTCTATTGTTCAGGTCATCTAAGAGCATCCATTAGTAGCAATTTTCAGCCAGGATAAGACTAAACATTAACCCAAAATATGTCTTCTTGTCTCCCTGAGAACTGCACTACTCCTTTTTCACATAATAGCCTTAGTGTGTAATTGTCAGCATTACTTAATATCAGAGAACCAGGAAGTTACCAAGGCAACAAACAAAACAACCCAAAAGTCCTAGCAGAAAAAAATCGTTGGATAGGTTTTCTGGCCATCACTTTTAGTCTCTTCTTAGTTCATGCTGACATCTAAACAGTTTTTCTACCTGTGATCATAAAAGCTCACTTGTTCCTATGTTAACTGTTGTCTTCATATCTCTTCTTCTAGTTATCTCTAACAGGTCTTTCTCCTAATCAGTGGGACTTAAACACTACATTTCGAGAGTGAAGATGAAAATTATATTTTAGTGACCATCAATCATGTGTCAGACATTATGCTATGATTATTCATATACTTAGGCTTTACCGTAATTATCTATAGAAGGAATATTCATCCCTATTTTACAGGTGAAAAAAGAGAGGTTCAGAGAGATTAAAAACTTGTCTAAGGCTGCTCAACACAGTTGGGATATAAATCCAAGTTTTTCTGATTCCAGAGCCCAAATGGCCACAAAGCTGTTTATACCCAGACAGAACAAAACTCAGACAAAACACAACATTATGCTTGCTTGTGCCCATCCATTCCTCAACACCAGAATTGGGAATTTTCTTAAAATTTATTTTGCTTAACTGTTAGAAAATTTTGTTTTTTATAGCCCAGATTAAATAGATGTTTGGATTAGGCATTTACAGTAAAAGTGCCTAATATACAAGACAATATGCAGTAAAAAATAAATTTACTTCCCTCTCCTACCTCTCCTAATCACTATCGCCCATTTCTGCTGAGAGAGGCAACCTGTTTTTTCCCAAGCAATAACCACCCTGAGGTCATAAAGCCTTCTCTTTGAGATGTCTACAAATAAGCAATAAGAGAAATTGTCCACATGCTTAGTTGGCACAGCTTTTACTTATCTATTTCTGGTAAGCAGCAACTGTGAGCACACCAAGAGAAAGTGGATAGAGGATGCCTACTATCTAGTACATGGACTAATCATGGACTGCTTAGGCACTCTCTCTCTCTCCACTGCTGCTATTCTTTCCTGGCTCATGTGTCTATCATGTAGAGACCTCTACTCATGGATGTTATCACAAGGGATTAGAGCTGCTTTATTGTCAGCATCTAGCCCGCTGCATCCAGCCCAGCACACTCCCATGTGTGTAGAGAACCAGCGTTCTGGGCCAGTTAGGAAGGTTGAGGTCATGTAGCACCTAAAGGGATCCTGATCTCTCTGAATGCACCTCACATTCTATTTGCCCACAGTTGCATCAGCTACATTCTTCTTAATTCTACCCCAAATTGTGTATATCGTTGCACAACTAGGTATATGACTTGTTGAGGTAGTATAATAGCCTTCACAATACATTCCAACTCATTGGTACAAAGCACATTTACTACAACTCATCTACAACTTTGAGGTGATCGGCTCCAACAGAAAAATATGTTTATCAGCAAAGTTGCACTTCTGGTAGAAAACCTAGTTTTAAGTTTAACAAATACATTTATACATGTACATTAAAATGTAGAGTGAGAGAGCATGTATAAACTTCAATTCTCACGTAACACAACACGTCCGAGGATATCTCATTCTTAAATCTTATATTATTATATGATGAAGATTGTTTTCTTTTTGGTAAATCTTGGAAATGGAGTGTTAGGCTGTATAGCATTATTGAGAAAGCACTGAAGGATGTCTAGCCTCGGATACACATATTTAAACTCATGAATGGATCATTGTAAAATACCCATACAATTGAATGTTTTCTTACAAAAATGAAGTCGTTGATACCTACCACATCATGGATGAAACTTGAAAATATTATGTTAAGTTAAAAAAAAATCTAGTAATGAACGATCACATACTATGTCATGTCATATATACCAAATGAATTATATATAGTTAAAAAAAAACAAACCCCCCCCCAAAAAAAACCAGAAAATTGAATTCTGTTTGCCCAGAGCTGAGGAAGGCAAAGTGGGGTGCAAGGCATAGAAGGAGTAATAAGGAATATCTGCTAACCGGCATAAGGTTTTGAAAATGATAAAAATGGTCTAGATTATGAGAAGGGTTGCATACTATAAATATACTTAAAAGTATTGAATTGCTCACTTTAAATGGATAAACTTTGCATATGTAAATTATATCTCAATACACCTATTAAAATATGCCTTTAATTAGAGGGTGTCATGATCATTTCTGTAAGATCAACTCCTCTTTCAATCTGGATTGCAGATTGAATGGACCACAACACAGTGCATGTTTTCTATCGATAGGATTTAAGAGTCTTCTCTCTGCTTATTATTATCAATAATATTGTCATGGTGCCTGTCAGAATAACATACGTTATTGGCTGGGTGCAGTGGCTCACACCTGTAATCCTAGCACTTTGGGAGACTGAGGCAGCTGGATCACGAGGTCAGGCATTTGAGATCAGCCTGACCAACATGTGAAACACCGTCTCTACTTAAAATACAAAAATTAGCCAGGTGTGGTGGTGTGCCCCTATAATCCCAGCTACTCAGGAGGCTAAGGCAGGAGAATTGCTTGAAACCAAGCGGTGGAGGTGGCAGTGAGTGGAGATTGTGCCACTGCACTCCAGCCTGGGTGACAGAGGAAGACTCCATCTCAAAAGAAAAAAAGGAAGAAGAATATGTGTTATTAACTCAGTAATATCAAAAGGATTCCAAATGGTCCAGTGTTTTCACTCATCCAAATCAAGAGTTGATATAGCTATACACAGTGGATCTGATGTCTACATTTGTCAGGGTACTTTCTGTCACTACAATTTTATGTGTATTATCCATTTCTGTCTTCTTGGTTACCTCCTCCATTTGGTGCCCAGAGCTCTTTATAGAAATGTTTACCTTCATATGGTATTAAGCTAGGAGGAGCCTATACTTAGAATTACTTCATTTCCCCAGAAATCTTAATGTTATTATGGTAGGAAGATCCACCTTGGGGACAACCCAGATTTTCTCTTAGTATTCAAAGTTTTCTGTTTGCCTGGGCAATACCGTGTGTGCTCCTTGTCAGTCGTATTCATAATTTGATGTACATTCTAACACCCCACATCAAGTTCTTTTGGCTTTGCTTTTCATCTAAAGAGGGAATACTTTCATAATTTCCAAGTCAATTTGGTGGTAGATTTAGGATTAAAAGTAAATTATAGAAATCATTTCTCACTGAATATATCCATAAATGTTATCCACAAATTTAATCCAATTACATCTAGAGCAGAGTTTGTCTTCTGTTATCTAACGATCAGATGGCAGAAGTGATTGTTTAGTTATGGGTCTAACGGAAATGCCATGTGTGATCTTTTTTATTTCTCTCCAAAAATTACTTCTAAATATATTTGACAATTTCCCATATTACCACAAACATTAATATTAATTTTAATTCTTGTCTGCTTAAGAACATCTATGCTTGTGTTATGTTTCTCATTCTGTTTCATTTTGTCCTTTCATACCAATTATTTTTAACCCACTGGCTAGCTGGCATTGTACCTTTATACAATATTTCTTTTATATTAAGATTTTACATATAATATAATTGCTTTATATGATATATTGCTCTGGTTGTGTAAATCTGTAAGGTTTTATTAACAGTCTGGTGGTTTGATTTATCATGCCTCCTACATCACTTAACACTTTAATTAACTTTATCATCACTTGCATGGCATAACCACTGAAGCTTAGGTCTAAATTTGTAACCAACCCATTTAATCATGCCCTATGCTATATTGTTGTCTTAAGCTTTTTACATTCCAGTCCTTATAACTGGCTTCTTGAGAAGGACAGGATCTAATTCTGTTTCTGCACAATCAGTGAGATCTCTCTCTCTTTCTCTCTCTTTTTGCATTAGTTTATATTGGGAAGATTCTATTAACTTTGTTCAATGTCCTATATCCCTGCATTCTAGCTTTTTAGGAACTTCAACATCTTGTGTCTTAAACTTTATTTATTGTTTTTAGTGATAATTTAATCTTCTGTCTGATCCTGATGCTGTACAATCAATGAGGTTCCAATCTTTTGGCCAAGTAGCATTTATGTGCGTTTTTATATAATTCTACATATCATTTAGGCCAAGGCTTAACATTGAGTTCTTAAATTTCTCTCCTGATGGCAATATTCTTCTTTTAGAAAGTCAAATGAGGAAGTCATATTAATATCTCTACAGGTATTTGACCATAAGTGATTGGTATATTATGCCATTTCATCAAGCAACAGGTACATATTTTGGTTATTGTTCATAATGAATGCCATTACTATTTTGGTCTCAGTCATAGTCTTGTGAGGTTTCTCTCCTTCCTCAAAGGCGTTGCCCTTCCAGTTAAAACCTTTGATGAACTGTCTTTGCACCTTATATTCTGATGCATTTGTTTTTTCATGCTTGTTTTTTACTGATTTTGTTTTCACAGCTTTATTTGTATCCTAAGAAATATGTGTGGCCTTAACTTCTAGCACATTTTAATGAAAGGCTTCAGTTCCCTGCTCTAATTTTTGTCAGGTATATACATCATCTATTTCTCTAGATAAGTGAAATCTAAAAACTTATTTTTGCCCAATCTGTAAGACTTATTTGTGGCATAGCTAAATTAAGTATATGAGATTCCAATGTCAGTCTTAGGGATTTTATTCTACTCCTGCCGCTTTGAGAACCTGGTTTCCAGTTCTGGGGTACCTGAATGATACAATTACGTCTTTCAAGACAATTTGGTCTGAACCTATCTATCAAGTTTCAAAATAGTTCCCTTAACCTCAGAGCAGACCCTATACCCTGTAACCCTTCATTAGCCCTTCTTCCCCAGCCCTTGGCAACAACAAATTTGTTTTCTGTATCTAAGCAATATGATCCAGCAATTCCACTCGTATGCATATATTCTGAAGTACTGAAACAGATATTCAAGTACTTATTCATCATGTCCACAACAATACTACTGGCAATAACTAAAAGGTGGAAACAACTCTAATATCATCAACAGATGAATGGATAAACAAAATGTAGTATATGCATAGAATGAAATGTTATTCAGCTGTAAAAATGAAGTGCTAGCACATGCTGTGACATAGATGAACCTCTAGATTCTTCGTTTTGATCACATTCCCATTGGAGTGTTATGAGGTCTTCCAGGGCCTGTCATTTGCAGAGTTTGTGAGGAAGAGAGAGAAGGCCACGTTCCAGATTGGCAGCAATTCTCTCTGGTCCACAGCAGAGATAGCTGTGTCCATGTAAGTTATTTAGCCTGTATGTCTCCCCAGCACAAAGCATCAAGCACAGTACACAGGACAGGGCTGTTCTCCTCCAGCTGGCATCTCTGTTTCCAGGGAGAATAGCACTCTCCAGTCCTGCTTGTCTGAAATCTACATCTCCACTTTAGCACCTTCCCAAACCACTACCTGAACTTCACTCTGCTCAGCAGCCATTTGTTCTGCTCATATATTGTTTCAGGATTTTGTGCTACTCATATATTGTCTTTCAGGATTGTGTATCTTTCCTAGTATTGTTGAATGTGTAGTTGAAAATCCTCCTTCTCATTTGTGTTGTTTTTGAATGATGTTCTAGAGGCAAAGGTGGCCACATCATTTCAACTCAGCCATTTTTCTGAGAATAGCTGCACAGTGTTTAAAAAGTACTTTCTTATGAATAATCACCTTCCGTCTTGATGACACCTCTGTGTGGTTGAGATATTACCTCCAAGGTTATAAATCACTCAGCATCAATGAGGCGGTAAATGGCAGCAGGTTGATCAGAAACAGGTTCTTTTGTTTCTCAAAGACTTCTCTCCAATATTTTGTAATGCAATCATCAGACTTGGAGAAAATTAACTAAGATATTTGGGCCTAAATTCCCCATATATCAAAAAAGCATTATCAGGTTATTGAGAGGATTTGATGAAATAATATGCATCAGGTATTAATTATATAGCACATGCTCAGTGAATGCTGAATTGAGTTGAATTTAAGTGAACTGAACACTGAAATGAAAAAAAAAACTGTTACCTTTACCTGTGAATGCGTAATTTCCAATTCACTGTGCCAAAGACAATCTTTAAAAAATCTTAAAAGCAAGCCTTAGTTAGGAAGAAATATCTCACTTGGCCTCATGAGCTCTGAAGGGTAGCATTGCATTGATCAGTGTTTTAAGGCAGGTATGTTATGTGGATGTTCATTTGCATGTGTGCTAAGAGTTAAGAGAGAGCTAAAGCCAGGCTGCTGCAGGTACAGCAAAATCCACCACTCACTAGCTCTGTCACCTATGGCTGACAAAAGCCTCCATTTCCCTTTGGAAATTACTGATAATAACAATATCTACCTTATAGATTGTTGAATTTTAAATAAGATTCAACATTTAGAGACCTTGCACATGGTGACAGCTTGATAAGCATCTGAAATTATTTTATTGTGATTCCACATTTGTGCTAACACGGATGAAATTTCTTCATAGGAGACAGAGCATCCCACACAGTGGGAAAGGGTCTCTCCCGTTCAGTTTTGCAGATCAGTCTTTGGTGGATAAGCCAGTCTCCTGGTACTTGCTTTAGTGTGTTTTTCTCCTTGTATCTCATCAACTGGATGTCTTTAAAACTGCAAAATGCTGAAACTGCAAAGCTGGGAACAAGAATCCAGATCACAAGAATCCTATAAATGGCACAGCCTAAGAAGACAGCTGGCCTCCTTAGATGACACTTGTACTCCCACATAACCCAAATTCTAATGGAAGGGATTAGTGTAGAAACCACATCATTCACAGTGACTTGACTGCATGCCTATGTTCTTGATGAGCTAAACTTCTCTGGAAGGATGGAGGCTCTCTTCTTTTGCCTCAGCCCACACTATTTATTGAATACCATAACAACCCTCCATTTACTCAGAGGAAGTACTTTGCATTTGCAAATCATTCTGGGAAGCCAAGTGAATTGGCATTTCTAAGTTAAAAAATGTTTTGTTTTTTTAAAGGATGCTTATCCATTTAAATCTTGAAACAGATCCAAATCTTTACTCATCACATTAAGAAAGAACAGCATAACATAGAATTCTCCCATTCAAAAAAGAAAAAAAAAACCAATATTCTCCTACTACTTGTCCTAAATCCAACATACTTACCTTAAAGATTCAGCTTAAGACATCTGAAAGCTGACAGCATGAGTTAGAGGCCCATTGATTGTCATGATGTAGGTGTATGTAACAGAATTGGAGTATGTTCTGCCTAGCCAAACAGGTATGTACGTTACCATTGTTCATTTGTGAGGAGAATACAGAGGCCTAGACTTATTCTGAAATCAACTCCCTGAAATTTATGAAGGGTCAGAGGAGTCACCTCAGGAAAAGGTGTCAAGAACACAACACATGCAAATAAACAAGGATGAGTGCCTTGCTTGTATAAATAACTCCTGTGTTCCATGCAGAATCTTTTCACTTTGAAAATATACCCTGCCACATTGGTAGGGTGGGGGTGTGGTGGGGTGGGGGAACAAGATAATCAAATAAAAATAAAAATTAGCAAAGAGAAATCTAAAACATTTGCAAGTGGAAAACTTTACTAGCATGTTCTCATTGTTATTTTCAAGGAACAGTTAACTACATTAAATAACATCACACTTGCACTTCCTAGGTTACCCTGGCAAAGGAGCATTTCACAGATAGCAACCAGCCAGGGGGCTTTCCAATGATCACTAGTGCATCTTCCCTTGCCCCCAATTGGGAACCTCTCTGATCTGCTTCTTCCCTTTTTCCAATTCTTGATTCCATTCTCATTTATATTCTGCCTTTGATCAAAGGGATCTCTCTGACCCTGATTTTCAACTCAGTCCCGAATATTTCACATGAACTTAAGTTTCTGAATCCATCTCATCAATCTCCCCTGAGAATTTCACCTTCTGCCACTACTCTGGGAATCAACCCCAGGCCCAGCCCTTTTCCCTCTGAGTCACCCAAACTATCTGTTGCCCAAGAGCAGGGCTCTGTCAAATCTCACCATTGCACACTGGGTTTATACACTTTCCAACAGATCAGCAAGACAAATGTAATCCTGAGCTTTGGAAAAATGATGGTGAGAGTGAGAACACACAATACCTTCTCCTACTGCCACGTGTGACATTCATAAGGTGTGAAATTTTTGCCAAGATTGATATTAACATTGCCCTAGGAAACCCAGTCTGCTCTGAGACTGAAGATTGTTTCAGAGCAAGTCCTGCTGACACACTAGATGATCTGCGGGTTATAAAAATTAACCCTTTATCTACATATAAATCATCTCCAAGAGTTGCCATGGGCAGCATCTCTAAAATGAGGCTTATTCTCTTCTCTAGAGGACTTGGAATGGCCATCCACCAACAGATACACTCCCATCTAGACCTCCTGTCAACAATGGGCCACTGCCTCTTTTTGTAAACAACAATGGAACGGTTATCCACTTTTGTGTTGTCTATGGCTGCTTTCTCATTATATTGGCAGAGATGAGTAGTTGAAACAGAGGCCTAAAGTCCCCAATATCTAAAATATGTATTCTTTGGCCTTTACAGTAAAACAAACAAACAATTGCTGACTACAACTCAAGATCATGAGGTAGGTGGCTTTTTGATAATGTTGATATTTATTTCTTCTCATGTGGTGCTCCTCTCTATTTTCAGTGGTCCTGTTCAATATCATATGGTGTTCCTCTGACAATGAGGCAGGTAATGGCATACCTCACAGTTAGCTTCTTCAGAGTGGGAGCCATCCCTAACAGAATATGAATATTAAATGTATAATAGAGTTTATAGTTAGATTACAAAGTTATCCATCAGAATCCTCCTAACTTAGGATTGTACATTCATAACATGCATTAAAATCAATTTCATATTTTAAACACTTTAGTTACTAATGTAACAATTTTTCTTGATTTTTATAAAATGTCAAAGGGAGTTAACAATATGGAAACTTCTGTTGCTACTCCTTTCCTTTGAAGCCTGGTTTATTCTGCAGAATTGCTACATGTCATCACTCAGGCTATGCTATAGCAGAACCAACTGTTCATAGTCTACCATGTAAATAAAGACCCCTAGAGTTGTGCAGTACCCAATCTGCACAGTTGTAAATGGTGGGCCCATAAATTTCATAGCCAAATTTAGGAAATAATTGAGATAAAACAGAGTCAGATTTTCAAATAAGACTCATGAAAATCTCAGATCTTCGTCAGCACCAAAGCGTATCCACAATTTCAAGTGCATGAGTTTTGTGGTTACAAAGCGTAGTGAGGCATGGCAAGGTCTGGAGTGTTGCCCACAGGTCTCTAGGTCTCTTCTCACTACATTAGACACTCTGGTTCTATTTGCATAGAAGGTCTCTAAATAATATGTACAGCTACATTCTCAGGGGAAAAAGGTATCCGGGTCATGAAACATCTTCAATTCATGCTCAAAGAGTTCTCTAGCTTACGTGACATTTTATGCAGTATCATGCCTTATAATTTCATGGATCCCAGGTATATGCATCATGAGCAATCCTAAACAACCCCAAGCACAGCCCACTCAGAGCTTCCCACTGAGAAGGACTTTCTCCTCTTCCTAGAAAACACCATTAGTTTGTTTGCTAATGAAGCGCATTTAAAAGGAGATTTAACTGAGTATCCTTTTTTTTCTCCCTTGAAGCAGCTCCTTAACTTCTTACTTCCCAGAAGTGTTTGCCTGAGGCAGCCGAAGTGAAAATGGCCAGGATAGAGTGCCTGACTCATCATCCAGAATAAGCAAAAGTAAAGAGCCTGGGAATTTAGAAACAGGTCAGAAGCTATTTGAAGAGTGACACAGAATTGAGTTTAAGACCAAAAAAATGTGTGCTCTAAATCATGTTTTTGCAGGACATAAGTGGAAGTTTCCAGTGTGGATGTCATTTTGGTTGGGAACACACATTTTCTTAGGAAAAGCAGAAGGTTGTGATGGAAGAAACTAAGGATCTTGGAATCAGATAGACCTATTACCATCTTCCCTAACTTCAAAGGACTGCAAATAAGTTGTTTCTTCTTTTTAATTTAATTCAGTTTATTTAATTTTGAGACATTGGAGTGCAGTGACTTGATTTTGGCTCACTGCCACCTTTGCCTCCTGGGTTCAAGCAATTCTCCTGCCTCAACCACCCGTGTAGGTGAGATTACAGGCATACTCCACCAGGACTGGCTAATTTTTGTGTTTTTAGTAGAGATGAGGTTTCACCATGTTGGCCAGGCTGGTCTCGAACTCCTGGCCCCAAGAGATTCACCTGCCTCTGCCTCCCAAAGTGCTAGGATTACAGGTGTGAGCCACCAAGTCTAGCCTAGTAACTTCTTTAAGTCAGAGTTTCTACACCAGTGAAAGTGAGCTTGCTATGCCCACTGTGCGGTGAGGCGTAAATGAGCTATAGTATGTGAAGTTCTCAGCACAGTGCCTGGCACAATGACAGCCTCTTCCTTTGGTTCCTTTGCTCCTACCACCTCATGCAGACTTTCAAGCCAAACAAATATACCAGACGACTAAGAAAAATCACCTGGAACTTAGGCCAACAGAAAAGACTGGGGTTTCTTTTAGTGCAGCACTGGTGTTAACTTTCTAATCAATGGGCTATTTTACAACTATGTGGGGGCTTAGGATAACTTGGAGATTTTTATACAGTAAAGCTGCAAATAATTTCTGTCCAATGGAATGTATAATCCCAAATAACATGGTTTATAGCCCTGTTGAATATTAACAATACCACACGTTAACCCAGGCACCTACTAAATTGTCTGTATATCTATATCTTGGTTGTCAATTGCTTTTTGGACTGCTGTTAACATCATATGTGTTTCCTCATTAACTTATGATTTGAGGAAGATGTCTAACACATGCTCAACTTATATTTGGATGGAAGACATATGTTTTAATTTTTCGAACATCATTATTTAGCAAAATGTACCTAATGGTTTACAGTGGGATTCAAATGCTATGCTGTGTCCTTTATAACATGTGTTAAGTCAGTCAGAGATTAAGAGGAAACATTGACTCAGGATGCCTGGTGGTAGAGTGCACACTGTGAGAGAAGAGGAGAAGGCTCTGAATGTGTTCAGCAGAGGTCTCTTTATCACTGTAGTTACTTCCTACCCTCTTCTCCAAGTGGTAAGTGTGGCATAATTACCTGTGATATCCATCTCGTTTAGGGAGACCCATGTGGGCAGAAGAAATCCACTCTGTTCTAAGCCTCTGAGATTAACCCTGTCTTTTGCATTTAGCCTGCCATGATTTCCACAGAATCAGTTACCTTCATCTTCAGAATACCAAGATCTAACAGGACAAAATTTGGGTATAGATTTAGGATCAAAAAGGCTCAAATTGTCTCTTGATCTTCTCTTAGTTATTTTAAGCCACTTAGGCTAGTTACAAGCTAAACAAAACTGGATACCCTGCCATCTAAGATAAATCACTAGAAATTGAGGGAAGATAAATCACTATAATTTGTGGCAAAACAAAGAGTTTATTTTGCAAACTTTGCTCCCATTCACATATCCTCCTTAAAGACTACAATAGGTGGCTGTGTGAAGACCGAATGATCACATATGAGACTTGAGAGTCCAGCCAAATACCATTTCTTCAATAACAGCACTTGGTTGAGATGAACGTTTACCTAATTTATTCTCATGAGAACTCTGTTAATGTCTTTTTTTTCCAACTGGTTCAGAGTTACCATTCTCACTCCACCCCTTCACCTTTTACATTCTATCTTCAGGAGTCATCTCATTCACCCCTCAAGGTTTCCAGTCCATCCCATTGACCTCAAGTTCTCTAAAGGACATAGCTTCTGTTTCCCTTGTCTTTAACTTCTTATAACACTTCAACTAAGACTTATATCACTCCAAATAAGCAAGTTTGCTGTAGAAAGCCTATGGCTATAAGTAACTGGGAATATTGGGTTGAATATTAAAGGGAATTAAAGACTATACAGGTCATGATAAATTGCTACATTTGCCACTTGGGAATGACATTAAGAAAAATATTTCTTATCACATTTAATGGGGGATATTTAGGGTAGAAGTGCTAGAGAAAGTTTGCATCTTTCCGACTTAGTGTGAAATCTATTTAACTGCTAAAATTCAAATTATACAGAAAGAAAAAAAGCATATTCATAAATAAAATGTATTGTAAAATCCTTAAAATTTATGCTTGGAAGCCTATACTCCTTTTACAGAGTGTTTCTCCACCTTAGTCACATTTTAGAACCCGCTGAGTAGACTGTAAATGTCCTGACACTTAGGCTGTCTTCAACATCATTCAGTCAGACTTTCTAGGGTTGGACTTACAGATCAGTATTTTTCCAAATGTCTCTGGATTCCCCTGGGGCTCTGCATTAACACACTTTCCATATGTCTACAAGTTAAAAGCAAACTAAATTAAATAATGGATGTGGTGTGTTCAGAAGAAATCGTGAGACTTATGTTTTATAAAAGCATATGCAATTTTAAGTGGCATATTTCTAATTTATATCTCATTTTTAATTAAGTATAATACTAAACACCTTACAAGAGTTACTCACTTAAAATAAGGCTGTCTTTTGGCAGCTTTAACCTTGGCATAACGATATTTGGTAGGACTGTAACAGTACTTATACTTTCCTAGAAATAGCAACCCATCTTTGAACTCTGAAGTTGCTATAATCACTCTCTTGCTTTTTTCCTATCTTCCACTCTCATAGTCCCTCATGTACAAATGCACACACATGCCACAACCTCTGATCATGCCTTTAATGTGTATGGAGAAGCATGATATTCTATATGTTTAAGGATACTAAATAGTTTTATTTGGTTATACTTATTTCAAAGGAAATGCTGTATTCAGTATTTAACTTATAATAACATGATTATTTTCTCAGACTTCCACTGTAATTCTTTCAGCATCTCTCAAAATGCATTGCTGAAGCAGAAATTACATTTCCAATAATGTCTGTGTCCTGGATGAGTTATGTTACTTAACTTTCCTTCCTGCTGGCTCTGGGGCTTGATTGCTTAAATACCTTAGAGATATTGTGACTCATTCTCTGTTTGGTTGGTGTTTATGAGAACATCATCCAAAATCAGAGCCTATATTCATTTAAACTATAGTGATTGAATTAGTTGATTTTTAGCTGAATCATCTGGTGGAGATTAAAACATAAAAATAACCTATACTTCCTAAATGTTAAGTCAGGTTTTTAAGCGATTTGAAGAGATTAATTAGGATAAAAGATAAATAATTATTCAACAGTGTGAGTACTAAGGTCTAAATCAGCTGATTTTTCTCAATTCCAGAAATGATTCTTCAAGCACACTGTGTTAGCCCATTCTCACACTGCTATAAAGAACTTTCTGAGACTGGATAATTTATAAAGGATAGAGGTTTGTTGGTCAACAGTTCCACAGGGCTGAGGAGGCCTCCGGCAACTCACAATCATAGCAGAAGGGAAAGCAAAGATGGCCTTCTTCATATGCCGCAGGAAAAAGTGCAGTGCAAAGGTGAACAAAACCTTTTATAAAGCCATCAGATCTCAAGAATACTCATTCAGTGTCACAAGAACAGCATATGGAAACCACCCCTATGATCTAATCACCTCCCATGAGGTCCCTGCCCAACACGTGGGGTTTACAATTTGAATTACAATTCAAAGTGAGATTTGGGTGGGGACACAGAGCCAAACCACATCACACACAGTCCAGTGGACTGCTTTATCATTGACATTTTCAAGGAGGTCAGAAATTAAAATATGCTTAAGGCTTTTTTCTTGGGTAGGAACTTACTTGAAATGCTCCAAAAAAAAATACATTTTATAATCTCACAAATAATTGTTTCTGGGCTTTTGTCATGCTTTATGAATTATGCTAGGGTAATAGGGTATGATAAAAATTCTCAGCCAACCCAAAAGGAAATCACAGTCAACATACAAATGAAAAATTAAGCAAGCAAGCAATGAAAATGCAATGCTTTTTACATGATGCTATGTTGGAGAAAGTATAGGAGGTTATAGATTTTGAAAAGAAGGGCACTTAACTGGTTTTGGTGATCATTGAAGGTTTTTAAAAGAGACATTTAAACTAAGACTTGTAAATACAATTTCCCCTTAAACAGTGCAGAGATTTGAGGTGTAGTTGCCCTTTACAGTTGAAAATTTGGGCATGAGTTTTGACTCCCCCAAAACTTAACTACTAATAGCCAAATGTTGACCAAAAGCCTTACCAATAACATAAACAACTGATTACCATATATTTAGTATCCAATATATACTATACACTGTATTCTTAAAATAAATTAAGCAATAATTTATTGAGATTTATTACAATAAAAGAAAATGTTATTATGAAAATAAGAAAAAGAAAATATATTTACTATTCATTAAGTGGAAGTAAGTCATTATAAAGGTCTTCATCATTGTTTTCACATTGTATTGACTGAGGAGAAGAGAGAGAGGTGGTTCTGCTTTCTCTGGGGTGGCAGGGATGGAAGAAAATTTGCAGATAAGATAAGTGAAGTCACGCAGTTCGAACTAATGTTCAAAAATCAATTGTATATGTAAAGTCAGGTATCAACCAACTAATGAAAAGAGTATGCTAAGCAAGGATAAAAATGTATGAATGGTCAAAAGCAAGAATGCATAATTCATAAATTGCAAGTACTTCAGAAACTTTTGTGAGGGGTTTTGATAATTCTCCCTAGGTAGAACTGTTATGGTGTGTGTGCATATTTGTAGGTGTGCATTTTGCCGTAAGATAGGTTAATTTGATTAGCAATATAAAAATGCTGCTTTAATAACAAACAATAGGTTGGAGAGACTTACACTTTCAACTAAAATGAAATAATAGATACAGAACTTAACCTTTTTCCTGACACAACCAAAAAATTGATAAACTATATCAAGTGATGGTTTCAAGACAATGAACATGAGAAAGCAATAGGCAATTAACCCTAAGGGATGCTAAACAAATGAAGTAAGGGCTACCACAATTGGCCAGCTCACTTCACTGAGAGAATAGGTAGAAACTGGAACCGCCTAGAGACTTGGCACCAGGCCTGCACCCATCTACTCTGACTATAGGCCCACCTGAAGAACCTGGCAATAGACCCACTGTCCCATAGACTTCTACAGCCAGCTTACCCAGAACCTCCAGCTAGACCAGTTGGTCAAAAGTTTTCCCTACTGAAGTCAGTCTATAAAGGCTGTAAGGGTTAATAGCTTCTTCAAATCCATAAATACCAGTCCAGGATAGGAGAATTACAAAGAATGAAGGAGGCATGCTGCTACCAAATGAAACAAATTAAACTGCAGTTACTGACCCTAAAAAAAATAGAAATCAAAGAACTGTCAAAAAAGAATTCAAAATAATCATCTTGAAGAAATTCAATGAGGCAAAAGATGACAGAAAAGCAATGAACAAAATGTCATCAGGAAAACAATACATGAACAGAATATGAAGGAGGTTTTTTTAATTTCTATTTTCTTAATTTTATTTAATTTTATCTTCCAGGATGTATGTGCAGGATATTCAGGTTTGTTACATAGATGAATGTGTGCCATTGTGGTTTACTACACAGATCAACCCATCACCTAGGTATTAGGCCCCACATGCATTAGCTATTTATCTTGATGCTCTCCCTTCCCCTGCCCCCGACAAAAGGTCACAGTGTGTGTTATTCCCCTCCCTATGTCCATGTGTTCTCATTGTTCAGCTCCCATACATAAATGAGAACATGCGGTGTTTGGTTTTCTGTTCCTGTGTTAGTTTGCTGAGAATAGTGACTTCCAGCTCCATCCATGTCCCTGCAAAGGACATGGTCTCATTCCTTTACATGGCTGCCTAGTATTCCATGGTATACATGTACCACCTTTTCTTTATCTGGTCTATGGTTGCTGGACATTTGGGTTGATTCTATGTCTTTGCTATTGTGAATAGTGTTGCAACGAACATATGTTTGTATGTAACTTTATAATAGAATGATTTATATTCCTTTGGGTATATACCTAGTAATGAGATTGCTGGGTCAAATGGTATTTCTGGTTCTAGATCTTTGAGGAATCAACAAACTGTACTCCTAACGGTTGAACTAATTTACATTCCCACCAACAGTGAAAAGCATTCCTATCTCTCCACAGCCTTACCAGCACCTGTTGTTTCTTGACTTTTTAATGATTATTATTCTGACTGGTGTGAAGTAGTGTCTTATTGTGGTTTTGATTTGCATTTCTCTAATGATCAGTGATGTTGAGCTTTTTTTCATATGTTTCTTGACCACATAAATGTCTTATTTTGAAAAGTGTCTGTTCATGTCCTTCACCTATTTTTTAATGAAGCTGTTTTTTCCTTGTAAATTTATTTAAGTTTCTTGTAGATTCTGGATATTAGACCTTTGTCAGTTGGAGAGATTGCAAAAATTTTCTTCTATTCTATAAGTTGTCTGTTCACTCTGATGATAGTTCCTTTTGCTATGCAGAATGTCTTTAGTTTAACTAAACCCCATTTGTCAATGTTTGCTTTTGTTGCAATTGCTTTTGACTTTTTCATTATGAAATCTTTGTCCATGCTTATGTCATGAATGGTATTACCTTGGTTTTCTTCTAGGATTTTTATAATTTTGAGTTTTACATTTAAGTCTTTAATATATCTTGACTTAATTTTTGTATAAGATGTAAGGAAAGAGTCCAATTTTAATTTTCTGCAAATGGCTAGTCAGTTTTCCCAGTACCATTTATTAAATAGGGAATTCTTTCTCCATTGCTTGCTTTTGTCAGGTTTGCCAATGATCAAATGATTATAGATTTATAGTCCTATTTCTGAGATCTCTATTCTGTTCCATTGGTCTATGTGTCCATTTTGGTACCAGTACCACACTGTTTTTATTACTGTAGCTTTGTAGTATAGTTTGAAGCCAGGTAGCGTGATGCCTCCAGCATTGTTCATTTAGCTTAGGATTGTCTTGGCAATATGGGCTCTTTTTGGTTTTCATATACATTTTAAAGTAGTTTTCTTTCTAGTTCTCTAAAGAATATCAATGGTAGTTTACTGGGAATAGCATTAAATCTACAAGTTACTCTGGGAAACATGTGAAGTTTAATAAAGGAGTAGGACCAAGCAAAAATTTTAAAGCTGAAGAATATGATTATTGAACCAAAAAAATTCAGTTGAGAGTTCAACAAGAGATCCAATCAAACAGAAGAGATAACTGGTAAGCTAGATCACAGGTCGTTTGAAATTACCCAGTAAATGGAACAAAAATTAAAAATGAAAAAGAGTGAAGGAAGCCTGTGAGACTTATGGAAAACCATGAAAGGAACTAATCAATATATGCATGACTGAAGTCTAAGAAGGGAGGAAACAGAAAGGGGAAGAAAACTTTAAAAAATAACAGCTAAAAACACACACCTAGAGAGGGAAATGAACACACAGATTCAAAGATCCCAAAGAATCCCCAAATAATCTGAATACAAATAAATCCACACCAAAGCTAAAATTATAATCGTATTTTCCAGTCTAAGACAGAGAATTTAAAAGCAACATGAGAAAACTGACTCATTACATACATGATAATTCACCTAAGCCTGTAAGTGAATTTCTCAGCAGAAATCTTGCAAGCCAGAGAACTAGGATGACATATTCAAATTGCTGAAAGAACAATAGCAACAAAATACCATAGAAGAGAACTGTACCCAGGAAAACTGTCCTTCGAAATTAAAGATAAAATCAATACTTTCCCAGACAAACAAAAACTGAGACAGTTTATCACAACTAGTCCAGCCTTACAAAGAGTGATAAAGGGAAATCTTCAAGTTGAAACAAAAGGATGCTGAGCAGCAACATAAAAGCATATTGGAGTATAAATCTCATTGGTAAAAGTAAATATATACATAAATACAGAAAATATGATACTTTACCATTGGTGTATAATATAAGACAGTGGTACTTAAATCACTTTTTACTCATATTGGTTTTAATAGACAGAGTATTAAGAATAGATATAGCCAAAAAAGTTGGATCATGAATAAACAGTGCAAAAATAAGTAAATTCTGACATCAGTAATGTAAAGTGTGTGCTTCAAGGATGAAACTGGAGAGATTTTGTGTGGGATTAAAGTCAAGTTGTTAGCAGTTCAAAATAGACTGCTCTAACAATAAGAAGTATGTAAGCTTCATGGTAACTGTACACAAAAAATAAAAATGTATAGTAGACACAAAAAAAGATTAAAAGAATCAAAGTATATTACTACAAAAAATTTATCAAATCCTAAAGGAAGACAGCAAGAGAGGAACAAAGGACTGCAAAACAAACAGAAAACAACAAGATGAAAATAGCAAATCCTTTTCTATAAATGATTACTTTAAATGTAAATGGATTAAACTCACTGATTAAAGGACATAAATTGGAAGGACAGATAAAAGCAAAACAAAATAACATTCAACTATCTACTGCCTGAAAGACACCCACTTTAGGTATTATACCTTTACTTACAGAGATACACAATATATATGATGTAGAACATAAGAAAGTAAGTGAATTTGGCTGGGCATGGTGGTTCACCCCTGTAGTCCCAGCACTTTGGGTGGCCAAGGTGGGTGTATCACCTGAGGTCAGAAATTTGAAACCAGCCTGGCCGACATGGTGAAATCCCATCTCTACTAAAAATACAAAAATTAGCCAAGTGTGGTGGCGGGTACCTGTAGTCCCAGCTACTCAGGAGGCTGAGGCAGGAGCATTTATTGAGCTAAGAGGCCAGGTGACTGAGAGAGAGGGTGAAAGAGAAAGAGAGAGAAAGAGAGAGAGAGAGAGAGAGAGAGAGAGACCCATGAAATGAAGTAGAACACTATACACAGATTGGAATCATCAGTATTGCCAAAGTGTCCAATCTTTACACTGAATGATTATATTCAGTGTAATCACAAAAAATCCTAATGTTTTAATGTTTGTTTTTTGGTGAAACTGACAGAATAATTGTAATTTATATAAAAATGAAGAGAGCCAGCATAAAGAATCAATCTATTAAAAGAATAACCTACTGTGTGGACATAATCTACTCAATATCAAACTTATTTTAAGACTACTGTAACTAAGATATGGTGGCATTTTTTTCTGCAACAATAAACCAATCAAGCAATGGAATGGAGTGGAGATTACAAAAATATACATTCACACAGATGAACATTTGATTTGTAATGAAATTGGCACTGCAGAGTAATAGAGACAAAATTTGTTTTAATTTAATGCTGAATTAATTGAATATCAGCATCAAAATTAATTAAAAAATGATACCTATTTTATACCATAAGAAGTCAATTTTGGATCGATTTTTATCAAAATGTCAATTTAGAAAATAAAATTCTAGAAAAATGTTAGAAGTACCTCTCTATTCTTGGCATAGAGATATCTTCTCTAGATAAGATACAAAAGCACTAATCATAATAGAAAATATTGATAAATTCAACTACATTAAAATTAACAACCATAGTTTCTCATAAGACATCATTTTGAGAAAGAAATGGCAGGTTATACAGTGAGAGAATATGTTTACCAATCTTATAACCATCGTAAAGTTTGTGTCTGGAACATATGGATAACTACTAAAAATAAATTACTCAAAAATCAATAACACAAGAGACAAATGAGCAAGGTATGTTGAAATGGTGGATAAAATATGTGGTATATGAATGGTAAATGAAAATGTGTAAGGTATTCTAGCTCATAAGTATTATCAGAAATGAAGGTTTAAACCACAATAAGATTTTCACTGCCACCTTTCATGGTGTGCCTTGTGGAAGACCAATGCTCCAATTGAGAATAACTAAATAGGGAGAATTTTACACACACACACACATTAATTTTTATAATTATATTTAATGTGTTTAAAGTTTTTGAACACACTGAGGCACCAAGGATTTGAGAAGCAAGAGCATGGAAGGAAATTAAGCCGTGAGAATACTGCTTACTCCTTCCACCACATGTGGTTCTTGGAGCAAGGAGACAGGCCAGAGTTTTCTAGAAACTCCAAGTATCTCTCAGAGCCTCCAGCAATATCATGGTGGCATAAAGGAAAATAAATTAGGGTTTCATTCTGTCAAGGCAGATAGAACACGAAGGCCCAGGATCCTAAGGAGAAAGAGGGGTGAAAAGAAATGATACCAGCACTCCTCTTTTCCCTTGAGATATTTAATCAGCCTTCCACGCCAAGAAGCAAAAAATTCAAGCACAGTGACTGAATAGCAAGCAGAAATTTTAGCAAACTCATGCTGGTGGTTGGCAGAAATGGAATTCAGGAACCATCAAAGGAGAGGAAAAACAGAAAAGGCCATAGAAACTCAGTTGGGACCCCTGAAACACTAGATTCTAGGAGTGGGGGTAAACCAGACATAAACCAAGTTATGAAAAGATAGCAAGCTAACCCCAAATGGGCTCCTAAACCGTATTGGATGGAGACAGTTTTCCTCTTTGTTGCCTGCCAGAGGAATTATATTCCCAGAGATAATAACCTTCATATGTGAAAGCACCATGGACTTTTAATGGGAATGATTTACATGAGCATGAAAACAGAAACCATGATGGTAGACTTAAATACAAATATAATAGTAATCACTTTAAACTTAAATACACAAAAAATTCCAATTGAAAGACAATTGCCAGACAGGTTAAAAGACCAGATCTTGTGCTTACAAAAGACATGTTTAAACAAAATTTGAAAGTAAAGGTTAAAAATATGTATATCTTATACAAACATTAACCAAAAGGGGTACGGTAAATATATTAGTAAAACTAAAGAAAAACATATTACTTAGATATAAAAGGGGACATTTCAAAATAACAATAGGGTCAGTATCAAATACGAAAGTATTCAAATATTAAAATCCCCTGTGTCTATTTACATGGCTTGGAAATATGTAAAACAAAGTTGAGAAATGAACAAATTCATAATCATCACTTGAAAATTTAATATACTGGTCTCAAGAACAGAAAAAGCAAAGAAAAAAGTCAGTGAAGTTATTGAAACTATAAAGAAAAGGATTAACAAACTTGATTAACTTGGTATATATACAGAACACTTCAACCAACAACTTCAGAAATGTATTATTTTCAAGTGAAAATGGAATATTTACAAAATTCATTAAAAGCTTTGCCTTAAAAGCAAGTCATGAGAGATTTCAGATGACTTAATTAAAGTGACTGTTATCTGACCATTTTGGAAATAAGAAAGGCAGAAATTTGTAACTAAAAGAAAACTATAAAATTCCTAAATGTTTGGAAATTAAACAATAAATAAGTAGTAAATACTCATAGGTC
Source organism: Plecturocebus donacophilus (assembly GCA_004027715.1). Taxonomy (NCBI): domain Eukaryota; kingdom Metazoa; phylum Chordata; class Mammalia; order Primates; family Pitheciidae; genus Plecturocebus; species Plecturocebus donacophilus. Next base: position 63,429 of record PVKP010010123.1, read on the forward strand.
AAAGAAATTAATTTAAAAATGCCAAATTAAACACAATGTAACAGAAGAAAGGAGTTATGGCAGTAAGAATAGAAGTTAATGGAAACATATGCACTTTGAAGAAAAGTTAACAAGGCTGTAATTTAGTCCTTTGACAATAATAGTGAAATGCTGAAAATATTTCCCTTGAGATCAGTACCAATAAAACATATCCACTATAAACTCTTCTTTTCCTATTGTACTATACCTTCCAGAAAATGAAATAAGGCAAATAAAAAATATTGTATGTGGAATATGCGACATACTCTTCAGCTAAACTATTAGAATTTAGTAAGTAGCTTTAGCGGTTCTGTTTATACGAGATCAATACACACACACACACACACACACGCACACACACACACATCAATTTTGCCTCTTTATAAGAACACTGACATGTTGGGAACTGAAATTGGGAGAAGAAATTATTTATTAATGCATTAATCAACTTCAAATACCTAAGAATAAATCCAAATAAAGATTTCCATGACCTCTACCTAGGAGATGGAACTCAATGGAGGGACATACCGTATTTGTGGACTGGAAACATCAATATGGCATTTTGAAAATGTCACTTCTCACCAAATTGATACACAGATTAGATATAATCCCAATGAATGTCTAGGCAACCTGTATGTATCTGTGTGTACAAACTGGCAAGCTATATTAATTATAAAATTTGTATGAAAATGCATAGAGCCAGTAATAGACAAGACAGTCTTGGAAAACAACCAAGCTAGAGGACGTAGACTACTAAAGAGTGATCCTTATTATAAACTGCAGTAATTCAAACACTGTGATTTTAGTGAGAGAATAGACAATTGTACCAATAAAAAAGAATAGGGCTCCAGAAACAGAAAGACACAATGTCACTTGATACGTGATAAAGATAAAACTGCATAATGGATAATCTTCTCAGTAGCAACACTGGATTAAATTCCCAGTTATAGAAGAAATAGATTTTGATTAAATAGACAAAAATATATTCAAGGTGAATTCGATTATTAAAATCTAGTTACAAAGGTAAAACAAGCTCTAGAAGAAAGCAAAGAACATCTTAATGATGTTTGTGTAAGCAAGATTTATATAGTAAAACATAAAGTAGAAATTACACAAAAGCTGGATAAATTGTACTGAATTAAAATTATGAATATGTTTATGAAAAACAAAAGACAACTCAAAGAAAAGCCTCTGATTAGAGGAATTACTTATAACAAATAGTCTTTGAAATTGTTTGTAATAGCTATTTAGAAATGTTACAAACATATTTATATACTTCATTCTTTTATAATAAAAAATTCAGGGATATTAATTCACTCACAAGTACTGAGCAGATTTTTATGTCATTTATTTTAATATTTTGTAGAGAGTCTATGAATACAGACACTATTTCCTCTCTGACAATATTCTTACAGTTGTGTGTAATCAATTGCTAAGTAATTCATAATGTTAACTATTTGCTGTATATTTCTAAATATACTTCTAGTTGTGTTCATTTTGTTAAACAGAATATCCAGTAAACTTATTATTCTACAAAATTAGTAAGATTACCTTTGGAGAAGTATTATATAATGCAGTTGTCATATATTTATTACATTTGTCTTAAAAGAAAATATTACAGCATCTTATTAGCTAACCAAAATTTATTATATTAATCATACAAATTTTACACATTAATTATATAATTAATCAAACAAATTAATTAATTATATAATTTTACAAGTTAATTATATAATTAATCAATTATTCTAACCCAATGCAAAGAAACTAAAAACCTTGAAAGAAGATTTAACAAAATGCTAATGAGAATGGACAACTTAGAGAAGAATATAAGTGAACTGATGGAGCTAAAAAACACAATACAAGAACTTCGCGAAGCATGCACAAGTTTCAACAGCCAAATTGACCAAGCAGAAGAAAGGATATCAGAGGTCGAAGATCAACTCAATGAAATAAAACGAAAAGGCAAGATGACAGAAAAAAGGGTAAAAAGAAATGAACAAAGTCTCCAAGAAATATAGGACTATGTGAAAAGACCTAATCTACGTTTGATAGGTGTACTTGAATGTAACGAAGAGAATTAATCCAAGCTGGAAAATACTCTTCAGGATATTATCCAGGAAAACTTCCCCAACCTAGCAAGGCAGACCAATATTCAAGTCCAGGAAATACAGAGAACACCACAAAGATATTCCTCAAGAAGAGCAACCCCAAGGCACATAATTGTCAGATTCACCAGGGTTGAAATGAAGGAGAAAATGCTAAGGGCAGCCAGAGAGAA
>PVKP010010124.1:0-65759 GCA_004027715.1 Plecturocebus donacophilus
TCCCCCCCAACAGACCCCAGTGTGTGATGCTCCCCTCCCTGTGTCCATGTGTTCTCATTGTTCAACACCTACCTAAGAGTGAGAACATGCGGTGTTTGATTTTCTGTTCTTGTGTCAGTTTGCTGAGAATGATGGTTTCCAGATTCATCCATGTCCCTACAAAGAACACAAACTCATCCTTTTTTATGGCTGCATAATATTCCACGGTGTATATGTGCCATATTTTCCTCATCCAGTCTATCATCAATGGGCATTTGGGTTGGTTCCAGGTCTTTGCTATCATAAACAGTGCTGCAATGAACATACATGTGCAGGTTTCTTTATAGTAGAATGATTTATAATCCTTTGGGTATAGACCCAGTAATGTGATTGCTGGGTGAAATGGAATTTCTGTTTCTAGATCCTTGAGAAATCACCACACTTTCACAATGGTTGAACTAATATACACTTCCACTAACAGTGTAAAAGTGTTCCTATTTCTGCACATCCTCTCCAGCATCTCTTGTTTCCAGATTTTTTGATGATTGCCATTCTAACTGGCATGAGATGGTATCTCACTGTGGTTTTGATTTGCATTTCTCTAATAACAAGTGATGATGAGCATTTTTTTCATGTTTGTTGGCCTCATGTATGTCTTCTTTTGAAAAGTGTCTTTTCATATCCTTTGCCCACTTTTAAAGGGGGTTGTTTGTTTCTCATAAATCTGTTTTAGTTCTTATAGAATCTGGATATTAGCCCTTTGTCAGATGGGTAGATTGTAAAAATTTTTTCCCATTCTGTTGGTTGCCGGCTCACTCTAATGATTGTTTCTTTTGCTGTACAGAGGATTTCTAGAATTGGGATGGCTAAATAAATGAACATACAAAATTTTATGGCTTTGGTATTGTAGCAAGATAATAGTTTTGAAGTATAGATGAATCCTTTCACTTAGAATCCACTTATTTGCTCTCCATCCATGCTTGCTTTACACTTCATTCAAGCAACTTGGCTATGGCACTCAAAGAAATAATGTGTTTTCATCTGAAAGCAAATAAAACAATGGAATGCTAGCTTTTTTCTTAAAAGCCTGAAAGCTTAGGGAGACAAATAATTCTTGGGAAAGGGGAAGGAGAAGAGATGGAAGGGAATTTCACCACTTAATTAAAATTACAAGTTGGTATAGGAATAAGTTGAATAAAAATATATATATTTTGAACCCCACTCTTGTAGACTGATAATGATCCTCTCATTAATGCCTGTTGCCAAATTATGAGAATATTCTTAGTCAATAAATTTAGAAGACTTTGAGCCCAAAGACCTAGGTTATATTTTAAAATTAGTACATATTTTTAACAATTAAAATCAAAATTTAAAAATCTAGTAATATTAATTCTTTTCATTCATTTTAAAATAAAATCACATCTAATAACAATTAGATTCTATTCAATATTTCACAGATTCTCTAATGTGATATATTCTCAGACATTTCAAATACCTTAATAACAAAAAATCAGAATAATTATTTTAGTTTTTCTCAGAAACTGAAAAGTATGAATAACACGGATTTGGTATGCTTTTTCCTTATTTCTTTGCTTATATTCACACCTCCTCAGGATTATATAGATATTTGTCACCCATATGTTGTCCACCAATAGTTCCATGCAATTTGGAGCAAACCGAATTGAGACGTAGAATTCGAGGAAATCCTTTCTCACCACATAATAAGATGAAGTCTTTCTTAGAGACTTACAGTAATCAAACTTTTGAAACCCATGTCTTTTCTTACAAATAACTACTTTATATTTTAAAAAATCAGCTCTTTATTGAGGTATAAGCTACAAAAAAATTACCCATTTCAAGTGTCAAATTTAAGTTTTCACAAATATATACAATATATATAAATATATGGTAAATTATATATACATATTATATATGTATATATAGTAAATATATATAGTACATTTCACAAATGTATATATATACATATATATATATATAATATATACACACCACTTACAACCATGACTGTAGAACATTTTCATCATCTTTAAAAGTTTTCTTGTGCCTCTTTAAAGTCAGCCTCTTTCCCTTGTCCTGCCTGCTAGAAGCCAATGATCTGTTTTTGTCACTATAAACTTATGCCTTTTCTAGAATTTCATATAAATGAAATCATGCAGAATACAGTTATCTGTGTTTAGTTTTATTCCCTTGCTTAATGCTCTCGAGATTTATCTAACTTGCACGTATCAGCAGTTTGTCTTCATATTGATGGGTAGTATTTCATTGTATGGATATACCACAATTTTTAAATTGATCCATCAGTTAATGGGCATTTGAGTTGCTTCCAGTTTTCTTTTTTACTGTTATGAATAATATCATTATCATCACTGGACTGCAAGCCTTTGTACCAACATACAGTATGTTTTTATTTATCCTGGGTAAATACATAGGATTATGGTTTCTTGTTATATGGTAAGTGTGCATTTCACTGTAATAAAAAAACAACCAAACGATTTCCAAAGTGGCTGTGCCATTTTGTATTCCTGCTGTCAATGTTGGAGAGTTCCAATTGTGTCCTTACCAACAGTTGGTCTTTGTCCAGAATTTGTACTGATTGCACAATGCTGCATTTGGTATATTCACTTTTGAAAACTAAATGGCAATATTTCAGACAGACTGGCAGTAACAATACTGCTCTGAAAATACAAGTACCAGGGTGTTAGACCAAAGTCCCTTACTCCCTTACATTCAATAAGAACATTCCTCAAAACACACCAGTTCAGTATCAGTACAGCATAGAGTTATATGAAGCAATTTGCAGGAGTTCTGACATAGCTGCAGAAGTAATTCTCACGAATAAATTGATCCAATTAGAATTAGGCAGCTTTGTTTGTTCCTTCACTTCGGTTTGAGGTGTCTGAGTTCAAATATATGTCAGTGAATTTTTCTCCATTGTACTGCATCCTGTAATTTGTTAACTAATAAGACCAGCGAGTGATAATCTACACATTCTCCTGTCCTATAACATAACATTTTTCTTTTCCCTTTATCAGGTTAATATGTAGATTTGTGTAATTTGTATATTCGTCTGATCTACTTCTGCTAGAAATAAAAGAAGATGGAAGCTCAGATGTAAAGTAGAGTGCCATCTGTCTGAAAATGTTCATGTTTATAGACAGATGCTATACACCATAAGACACCCAGACCTCTCCAAAAGCTAAAGTAAGACCTACAAAGTCAAATTCCGGATGGAGGTTGCATTTTTAGGTCCTTTAAGCTCATCTTGTTGGGCCATGGTCTGCTGTGCTTATGAAAAGGATACTTATATGCAAGAACAGTATGCAATATTTCAAAGAGGAAAGTGTTTTCTATATGTGTGTGCATGTGCATTTGCGAATGCTTAAATAGGCATTGGTTAAAAGAAAAGAAATATTATTTCGTTTGAATTGAGAGATCCAAGGCTTCGTTCTTATTATCAGGGCAGGCATGAGTTCAATAACATTTTTTAAAAGTTCACTCTTAGGACTCTCAGAGTTCCCAAAGGCTATAGCTATAAAACAAAGGAGAGTCCTGGTACCAGTAAGAATTTCCTTCCAAATTGGTGTGCTCCTGCCAAGTTTGAAGCCCAGGGAGTTTAAAAATCATTTAGAATTTTTCATTAACTTTGAGTTTAAAAAAACACGAGAGATGTAGTTTTACAAATATTGTACCTATTTAGGTGAACGTAAGTGCAAACGAATTGTTGAGATCATTGGCACCTGGAATCAGGGTGGGAGTGAGATGGGGCTTAGGAACATCCGGCCTTGTTGTTCGGTGGCAGAATGTCACTGCCACCATCACAAACAGTTGGAATGAAGCTGTGACACCAGCTGCCTAGCTTTGAAAGCGATAAAGAAGGATTTTGAATTCACTGTGGTAAAACTTAGGCTTTCGTGCTAAATCCTCCTCTCCTCCTGCTTATTTCCCTTTTTAGGAAGCTCGTAGCTGACCACCTGGTGTTCTGAATCATTAATTCATGGGAGACATTCTGTCAGGAATAACGTGTAACAGGCAGCCTGGCAACTGCCATCCAAACCCTTCCAGCTCTCCATTCACTTTAATTCATTTCAGTAATTATTTATTGTACACATACTATCATGCCCAGCCTGGTGCTAGGCAATGGGGCTTTCAAATGAACTAGAGCATATAATTCTTACCCCGGAGATTTAAAAAATTTATTGGATGCTGCATTTGTTTAGAAACAGTAGATGAACTACTGCATGAAACAGAAACATTACAAAATTTTTATATGTGTCAAAGCATTATGAGAGTAACAAAATAGGGAAGAATTAGCTTCAGTTCTTGAGGACCTGCCAAGCTACAGGTGCTCTATGTATATAGACACTGGGTGCCTTTCATGTGTCATTTCATTTAATTCTCATAGCTATCTTAAGAGAAGATATGAAAACTCCTACAATAAACGTGAGAAAATATGAGATCTGTGGAAAGACTGGTTTCCTAATCTTTCTCACTGAAATGAAAGGTGACTGAGTGGGTTAGAGAAACCACCAGGACCTCCAGGGAAGAACAAAGTATCAGGTGTCTGGGGCATGTATAGGAGCATCAAGAAAAATAAAAAATATTAAAAGCCAGGTGAGATGGGTCCCAGAAAACCAGAAAATAAAAAGGTAACACATCCACAATCTGAAATCCAGATTAAGTAATCAAAAATACATATCCTGTAGGAATTGAGGGAACGTGGTGTCAATGAGCATATGGAAAGTTACCAAAAAGAAGATTTTACCAGGAAGGCAGTTCTGGGACAATGTTCTTGTTGTTCATGGTTTCCAGGTGGTAGAACCCATCCTGTAGTCTGGAATCAAGCAACTGAGAGTGGAGGAATCAGGGGTGAAATTTCTGGGAAGAAAGTTAACAGTGTCTGATGGACCACATTTTTCCAATTTGGCTTGTTTATAATAACTTCTTTTAATTTATATGTTTTTCAGGAAGCCTTGAAAAAAGTCATGTCCATTATGTTTCTCAATTATAATACTTAATTATCTTAAATTAATTGATATGTTCTTTAGGTTATCAAATCTAAATCTTTTGTGCTTTCAGTTTGTGAAGGCATTCTGGGCATAAGAACTGTTTTTTTTTGTTTGTTTGTTTTGTTTTTAATGTATTGGTTACCAGACAAGAAAATTAAAAACACAAACATTTAGCTCTACAGAGAACAGAATAATGAGAAATTTGTTACTTGCTTAAATTTTCAAGGTGATACACTTGAAATTTCATGGTTATTTTCTTAAATATAATTTTCCTTGTGCTGCTGAATTCATTTCGAGCATAAGCTTCAATCTAGCAAAGATCTCTCAGTCAAAAAGAGATATCTCTCCAATTAAGGTTATTATATTCTACTTGGAAACTAGGACCAGTCATTATGCAGTTTCTGAGTAATGACTGTAAGTACTTCAAAGTACTGTTCTGTCTGCCAGGGTCACTGGAGAGCTGAGTGTACTAGGTCATTGTGTAGGAAACCGAAATGGATTCAAGTGCATTGTTAATTGACTTTAACAATGCAGCTGCTTTCAAAAGGGGTAACAATTAGCTGGGGACAAAAAGAATCACAGACATTATTATACATTTGAAAATATAATAGCCTTTTATGACTACTGCTTTTTCCTAGAAAACAGTAAACATATATTTTTTTGTTTTAGATTCCTGTTTATTTGGAAATAATCACAACATGTTATTTAATTCCAGAAGGCAATCATGTAAAGCAACAATTTTGATAAAGAAGGCAAAAATTGAATTACTTCTAATTCTGTACTTTGCAGAACCTTTATAAAATTCTGTATTTTAGTATATCCTAATATATTAGATGCAGAAAAATTGGCTTCTGCCCCTAGCCAAATTCTGTGTTCACCCTGATGATTGAGAAAATGTCTAAATCGGCAGTTCTCAAACTGAAAGCTAAACAATAATCACCGAGAGAGCTAGTTTAAAATGCTGATTCTTGGCGGGGCATGGTAGCTCACGCCTGTAATCTCAGCACTTTGAGAGGCCGAGGCGGGCAGATCACGAGGTCAAGAGATCAAGACCATCCTGGCAAACATGGTGAAACCTCGTCTCTACCAGAAATACAAAAATTAGTTGGGCATGGTGGCACATGCCTGTAGTCCCAGCTACTCCAGAGGTTGAGGCAGGAGAATTGCTTGAACCCAGGAGGTGGAGATTGCAGTGAGTTGAGATTGCGCGACTGAACTCCAGCCTGGCGACAGAGCAAGACTCCAAAAAAAAAAAAAAGCTGATTCTCCCAGTCATTCTGATATTCTGATATTCTGATGCAGGTAGAATATGCCACAAAATACACATTAAAAGTTAAATATATGCCAATGTAGACTTGAATTAATAACGAACATACCTGTATCTTACTAAAAGCAATGTCAATCTTTCTAGCCCCTTGATGGGATATGATATGGTGTGGTAGCAGTGGCTCTGTGTTTAGATCCAAACTTAGTTTACACTGACTTTATCATCTACTGGTTTAATGATTCAGATCTTTATTTCACCTTTAAAATAAAGTGGCATTTTCTGTAAAATGAAAGAAAAAGAATCTATGTTGTGAAAGTAAATGAAATAATATCCATAAATCACTTAACACCTGCCACATAAATATTACTCCACACATTCTTGATTTGTCTTTTGTCTTGATTTTGTCATTTGACCAAGTCATTTTATTTTCACTTTTATCCATTGAATTCTCACAGAAAGAATGCTAGAAGAAATACGATGGGACATCCATCTTTCCAAACGTTCTGTGACACTCTCACTGCTTTCCAGAAAGAGTCAGGATATCTGGGCATACACTGTAACCAGGTGAGCTGGGTTGTCTCTTACCAACTCAGCACCTATGCCCTTCCAAGGCTGAAAACTACATTTCCAAAAATCCCCTTCCCTGTATGGTTCTGGCTTAGAGGCTGCTAAAGAGAGGAACTGTGACTCTGGGACCAAAGTGAAGAGGCAACCCTATTCCCAGAAGATGTGGTGGAGAGGCTTGTGGCTTTCCATGGACATCTCTGTGGGTTCCCGGTTTTGGATCATGGTGACTGGGAACAGTGGCTGCTCAAACTCATTGGTGAGCTCCAGCTTCTCTGCCCATTCCAGTGCTTCAGGCTAAAGTCATCAGGGACTGTTTTCCAATCCTCCAGCTGCAGCCTGTCAAACAGTCTCTTCCCTAGTGACTTCTACATTTGTGTAAGCCTTCATCCCTCTGTTAATTTTCTTATTCCATTGATACTTACAGTGATTCTGGTTTTCCAATCAAACATTGACTGATGCACCAGAGTGGTGGTCCCCAATCTTTTTGGCACCAGGAACTAGTTTTGTGGAAGACAGGTTTTCCATGGAGTTGGGATGGAGGGATGGTTTTGGGATGAAACTGTTCCAACTGCAGATCATCAGGCATTAGTTAGAGTCTCATAAGGAGCACACCACCTAGATCCCTCACATGCACAGTTTACAACAGGATTTGTGCTCCTATGATAATCTAATGCTGGTGCTCATCTGATAGCAGGTGGAGCTCAGGCAGTAATGCTTGCTGCCTACTGCTGACCTCCTCCTGTGTGGCCTGATTCCTAACAGGCATAGACTGATACCAGTCTGGCCTCGAGAGTTGGGACCCTGCACTGGAGTACCCTGGCACTGACTCTTGTATTATCTCTCCTGGCCAATGTGCTTTCTAGCAAATACTTATTTGATATAGGGCACCCCAACCCACATTCCAATTCTCTTGAACTGTTCTCGGGAGAATACATCTGCTTTCAAGCAGTCTGGTTTTATTACACCTTTAGCACGTTGGTGTTCATTATTATGCTTCAGCAAAATTGAGCATCAAGCGTGTCATGATAATGACTTCAGGGCCATGCTAAAAGTTCGGTCTAGGTCAAAACAAGCTCTAATCCCTCTTCAATCCTAAAGTTGTAAGTGGAAGTGTTTAAAGAACAACTGGCATTGACATTTAAACTAGCTACTGCATTTGATTCTAATATGCAATCATTACTTGCAATTTTATATCATCAGTTTCTCATATTTGGCAAATAGTATAGAACTTTTTTTTTCAGATACTGGCTCTAAAGTAAAACCCAAAATAAACCAATCTTTGCTTCCCAGATGATGAATCTATTGTCTTCCAAAAACTTCCTAAAGTTAGGCGAACTAAGGCTTCTTCCTATCCACCAACAGCGTGATTAGTTTTATCCCTTACCAATGCTAGATCCAACTGTCAGGTTTATAGCTCATTTAACACCATAAAATGCTGTATTCTGTCAAAGATGAGTTATAATATGACCTATGGTCAAATTAGGTAAAATGATTTTTCTGTGGAGTAACAAGTGTAGACACAAGACTTATCATTCTTGTTCGTGCTATTCTGCCTTTAGTATTTTCTTATTTGCTTTGTTCTCATTTTAGCCTAGTAGAGACCTAATGTATAGGATGCCTATTATGAGCCAGAAACATTTCAAGGTATAGTCACATGTTAATCATTCACATTAGGTATTATTATCTTCATATGTGGGATGGGCTAACTGAGGCTTAGAAAAGTTAATAAATTTGCTCAAGGTACATAGCTAGAAGGTAGAAGAGGTGATTATTCAATTCCTGGTTTGTTTGATTCTGAAATGAGTGCAATCCCTACTCTTCCAGCCTGCTTCACATTATCTTGTTATTTTCTAAGAAAAAACACTTCCAAAAGAAGCATTCCTTGTGATCCAGTAAGCTGAACAAAGAATAAAATTGAGTGTTCAGTTGTTTTTTTCTCTTTAGGAGACTTTATTGAAAATGAAGTTCTGTGTACCAGGACCCTTTCTTTTCCATTCATCTTGCACAGTGGAGTCACAATAATTATTTTTTTTGCCAATCTGTAGGAAGTTTGAGCATTGCCTGCCAGCAGGCACTCTTTGTAAGTGAAGCATTAGCTGATTCCTGATGCCTTATGGGATATTCTTCAGTATTTCAGCTAGAACATATTCATTTCAGAGTTCCTCTCCATGCCTTAGTTTTTGGTCCTTTTCTAAAAGAAAAATATTAATTAAATAAAATGTTATTAAAAGCTGTCTGTAAATTGCAAAGTTTATCTTTTGCTGTGGTCAGAAAATACTATACAGACAGTTACAATTCAGTATCTATGAATGAGTACATTTGTTGTGACAGTCTTATGACAAACAAGGAATGCTAAACATTCCCTGTGTCACCAGACCTCCCTCTAGGTAGAAATGCCTGAAGAGGAGGGCTGGAATGGGGTGAGCAAAGTACCACAGTGCTTCTGGGTAGACATTCAGTATGAGAAGCAATACTCAAAAACCCTTGTCTCTGTTGGAATGCCCTTTTATTTCTGGATTTCCTCATTTGGAGATTATGATCTCAGCTCCATTTATGGTTTCCCATCATGCATCACTCAATAAAATAGGTTTGGGATGACCTCATACTGGTAGACATGGAAAGCTTCAGGGTGGGCAACTTCATTTGGTTATGCATGCTTCTTTCCTCCTGACTGGCACAACTTCAAATGCCAAGACAGTGGATGAGACTTGGGTAAAGGGCCCTAAGAGCCCAGAGTTTACTCTAGGTCAAAACATTCCACTGGATATTTTACTTGGATATTAATGGGAATTACAGAGCTAAAAGAAAGAGAGAATTTAGATGAAAAGGGAGTATAGTATAATATCTCAGTTGTGAGCATTCACAACATACAATAGCAAATTAATGCATGTGAAAAGTTTTAAGGAGGCCCTTAACTTGGTTTAATACTGTTTTCCAAATTTGAGCATTGAATATTATGATTCATACTTTCTTGGATAAATTGTGCTGCTTGGGACATCAAATTTGAAAAACCTGATCTGGGTATTAGAGTAGAGGGGAAATAGGAGATCCCAAGACCTAGGCCAGGACCAGGAGTCTGGGTCCGATGTCTTACTGTCACACACACACACACACACACACAGTTCGTACTATGCCTTTTCCCCAGGAACCTAAGGTACAGGCTGCCTAGATGTCAGAAGGCGGTAGCACACAGCACATAGCATATAGCACATCTACATAGAAGGAACACATCTATATTTTAGCCTCTGGTTCTGTTTTGAAGATAAATCAATTCTGACTGAATTGCATGTATTTTATGCATTCAATCCTGTTCATTTGCTGTCTTTTGTTACATTCAGTAACATCTTGACAAAACATTGATTTGTTTTGTCTAGCTTTCTTGTCTCCTGCAATATTAATCTGGAAAAATATTTGAGGGGGCAGGGGCTAGGGTAATTTCTCCTGGAATAGTCACCATCTCAGGCATGCAGCAGTTGGCCAATTGCTCTTCATTGCACGAATTGTTCATCCTGACTGTACCTGATTGATCCTTTCTGACAATTGGTGAGATAGCTTCCTTAGACTGAGAATGTTCTATTATGTGTAAGGACAAACAAATGATTTAAAAATCATATATAGGTATTAGATGCTGAGTTAGGCCTTTAACAAAGTGTTGTTTCATTTTTTAATGGAGGTGGCTATTAATTAAGCACTATGTATTTAACTTTAGGTCTTACTTGTAAACTGTATAGTTATTTAAATGTGCAAATTAGTTTTATTTGTTTCATGGAAAGTAAGTAATGTGTCAACATTTTCATGTGAGTGCAGGCCAAGTTATATTCTTTATATATTGGAATATATAGTGAAGTTTATTTTCTTGTATAAAGAGAGAAAAATGGTAAATGAATATTGATGACTCTTAGGTGAAATACCTTCAAAACCGAGGAAAATGTGTTCCCTGAAAGTTTAGCTAATAAAACACACATATGAAAATCTGACAAGTTAATGGCTGAGGAAATAGACAGTACTCATATCTCTCAGTTCTGGACACATGTTGGACATCATCACCAAAGCAAACTGCAGTCTAATCAGACACAGGAAACAGTTGATGCTAGATTAATCACAATCACTTGTTATTTCCAGACTGAAGCAACATCAGTCTGGTTGTGTGCTGTTTTATATATGAATATACACTACATATTACCATGCAGGGAAGATGAAGTCTTGAAGAGAAGATGTAAAAGGCATTCTCTCTGCAGGGAGAGTCTTGGTTGATGAAGCCATGCACTGTGCTCCCTGACAGGTTGTCCCTAGAGCGGGGTCCTAGAGTGAGTATTTTAGGTTGCCTCAGCTCTGACAGACTTAAGATGACCTAAATTCTGTGTTCTGTCTCTGTACTGACCGGGCAAAACTTTGATTTTACACTTGCTGCCCATACAGTTTAATTATTGTGAGAGCGCACATGTCTGGATAGGAACATTCCTGTCAGTTTACAATGAGCTATTTTTCTAGTGTCAAATCATCTTTGGATATATTTTTTGAAAAAGTCCAGTCTCTATATTTGCCAAGTTGGGAACCCTTGTTTTTCAGATGTAGGGAATCCAATCTAGGTATTCTCCTTAAAACTACCTAAATATATAGAAGTTCAACTTTCCAGAGCTGCCATCTGTTTTGCCAAATAATCTTTTCCAACCTACTAAACATTGTACAATTCATCTTCCAGAAAAGTCAATCACAATAATGCTCATTGTAAAATAATTTTCTTTTAATGCTTAATGTATTAATCATAATCATTATTTCTGATTATCTCCTTTTTCACAGATAACATTATTCTATATTAGCAAAATTCTTTATCTTTACAATATTCCCCTTTATAGAAAATGAATTATAAGTCAAATTCCCTAAATTACTTTATTTATTCCTAAGATTTATTTTTTATTGCTTTGTAATTTCCTCAAATAATTATCATATATTGTCATAGCAAATAATTATACATATATGTATATGGAAACATAGATATTTTGCTAATTTTTGCACTATGAAAGTAAAATAGAAATTTTTGGTTGCTTGGAAGTGAGTAATGAGAGGAAGGAAATAAAATGACCCAAGTACATGATTAAAACTACAAAGTTGAGCTAGATGATGTCTATAGCTTCCCCATTCAGCTTAAAATGCATCAATCTAGCAAAGAAAATCACACAAATATAGAAAAACAGTGAGAGATATTAGGAAAGGGTGTAGAGATGGGAGTAGACCCCTGCCAATATCATTGTCATTGCCTAAAACTCTTCAAATAAAACAATAAAAATAAATAAATATGTAACTGTACTGGATTGCAAATAAATATATCCCTCAATTACTCCTCCCTCCACATACACCATCAATTTCAATACCATTCCCTTCATACGCAACTTATAGCACAGGAAGGAATATCAAGAGAAATATTTTTAAGACCATAAATTAAGGGAATGCTAAAGGGATGGAGAGAATGGGGAAGGTCAGGGAGATTTTTAGGAAGCAAATGGGATGAAGAATTGGATGCTGGGGAAAAGCTAAAGAAGGCAGTCTAGAATAACTTCGAGGATACTTAGTGCCTTTCTTGGTTAACAGAATGTCATAAGGAAGACAGGACAACATGCAGATCTGGTGGGAAATGATTGGTTAATTCTTAAATAGCTTTATTGAGATGTCATTCACATACTGTACAATTTATCCAGTAAAGGTTTATAAATCAATGATTTTTAGCACATTCAAACATATGTGCAACTATTACCACCAACAATTTTAGAATATTTTTTACAAAAAGAGAAAATAAACTCCATATCCTTTAGTTCTCACCCCTCCTCCCATGCCACATCCCTCTTTCTTTTTCTACCAGCCACAAACACCCAAGCAACCACAAATATACTCTGTCTCTATAGATTCTGGGCTTTTATAAGAATGGAATTATGTGGTATGTGGCCTTTTGTAATGGACTTCTTTCACTTAGCATGACATTTTCAAGGTTCACTCAGGTCTTATCAAGTATCAGTACTCCATTCCTTTTTATGACCAACTAGTATCCCATTATATGAATATATTGCATTTAATTTATCGATTCATCCATTAATGAATAGATGGATAGATATTGGACTGTTTCCACCTTTTAGCTATTATAAATAATATGAATTGCTATAAGCATTCATGTACAAATTTCTGTGTAGATATATGCTTTCATTTACCTTATCTTTATCTATCTATCTACTATCTATATCTAGGAGTGGAAATGCTGGATCCTATGGTAACTCTATGTTCAATCATCTGAAGAGATGCCTCTCTGGTTTTCAAAGAGGCTGAATTATTTTACATTCTCACCAGCAGTGTGTAAGAGTTTCCATTTCTCCATATCCTCATCAATACTTGCTATCTGACTTTTTTATTCTAGCCAGCTAGTGGGTATGAAATGGTATATTGATCTTGTATCCTGCAACCTTGATAATCTTGCTTATCAGTTCTAATAATTTTTAGTGGATTTATTATTTTCTATGTACAAGATTATGTCATCTGCCAATACAGATATTTTTTTCTTGTCTTATTTTCCTGGTGAGAATCTCCAGTACAACATTGAATAGAGGTGGTGAGAGTGGACATTCTTCCTCTGACCTTAGGAAGAACCCATACAGTCTTTCACCATTAAGTATGATGTTAGCCATAAGATTCTTGTAGATCCCCTTTACTAGAATAAGGAAGTTTCCTTCTATTATGTTTTATGTTTTATCATAATGGGTATTGGATTTATCAAATGCTTTCTCTGCTTCTATTGAGATGACTATGTAATTTTTGTTTTGTTTTATTTATATATATAATTTTTTGTTGTTTTATTTATATATATTTATTTATATGGTTTATATCACATATATAACTTAACTGATATGGTTTGGCTGTGTCCCCACCCAAATCTCATCTTGAATTCCCACTTATTGTAGGAGGGACTCAGTGGAAGGTGACTGAATCGTGGGGACAAGTCTTTCCCATGCTGTTCTCATAACAATGAATAAGTCTTATGAGATCTAATGATTTCATAAAGAGGAGTTTCCCTGCACAAACTCTCCCTCTTTGCCTGCTGCCATCCATGTAAGAAGTGTCTTACTCCTCCTTGCCTTCTACCATGATTCTGAGGTGTCCCCAGCCCTGTGGAACTGTAAGTCCATTAAACTTCTTTCTTTTGTAAATTGCCCAGTCTCAGGTATGTCTTTATCAGCAGCATGAAAACAAACGAATACAATAATGTAATATAATAAATAATTAAACATCATAATTTAGTTAATTAATAATAAATAACAATATAATAAATTTTCTTTTATTGTCCTATTTTCTTAATCTGAACTCAGTTTTATTAATTGAAACTCTAATCTTTATTCATTCCTTACTTTTGCTTGTTTTAGCTTTACTTTGCTTTTTTTTTCTAGTGCCTTAAGATAGAAGTTAGGCTATTGATTTGAGATCTTTCTTTATTTTTAATGTTGGTGGTTGCAGCTATAACTTTCCTTCTAAACACTGCTTTATCTGCTTCCTTATATATATATGTAATATAGGTAAATATATATTATTTTATATATATTGTTTTATATGTTTATATGTAGTTATCTGTGTTATATACATTTATTGTTATATAAATAAATATGTATTATAACATATATTACTATAACAATATAACAACATAATAATATATTGTTATAACAATATAGTATATATAACAATATGTAGTAACCTATATTGTATGTAACATATATATAGTATATTGTTATATGTAACAATATACTTATTGTGTATAACAAGAAATATATAATATATATAACAATAAATGCACATATTACACATATAGTTATAACACATATATAGTTATGTTATATGTATGTTTTATATATGTTATATGTATACATATATGTACCTACACACATATATATATATATATATACACATTTCATTGAGTTTCAGATGTTAAACTAACTTTGTATCTCCAAGATAAATCCCACTTGGTTATGATGTATAATTAGTTTTATATGTTGCTAGATTTTGTTTATTAGTATTCTGTTGCAAATTTTGTATCCATATTAATGAGATATTTTGGTCTGTAGTTTATTTTTTTCTCTAATGATATCTTTGTATGCTTTTGGTACCAGAACTTTATTGAAACAAAAATCAGTATTACATTCAATATACCAGGCCTCATAAAATGAGTTGGGAAGTGCTCTTCTTTGAATTTGTGGTGAAATTAAATTATGAAAACATAGTCTGGGATTTTCTTTGTGGGTTGTTGGTTTGGCTTCTTTTACTTTGTTTTGCTAATTCAACTTTTTCACTTGTTACAGGCCATTCAGATTGTCAATTTCTACTTGAATCAATTTTGGTAGTTTGTATCTTTCTAGGAATTTGACCATTTCATCTAAGTTACATAACTTGTTGGAATACAAATCCTTTATAATCCTTTTTTTTTTTTTTTTTTTTTTTTTTTTTTTTTTTTTTTTTTTTTTTTTTTTTTTTTTTTTACTTTTGTGAGGTTGGTAATAATGTCCCCTCTTTCATTTCTGATTCTAGTAATTTGAATCTTCTCTAATTTTTTTTTTTTATCAAATTGGCTAAAAGTTTCTCTGTTTTGTTGCTCTTTTCAAAAATCAAGTTTTGGCATAATAATTTTCTCCTATTGTCCTATTTTCTTAAGTTGAACTTAATTTTATTAATTAGGACTCTAATCTTTCTTTGTTCCCTACTTTTGATTGTTTTAGCTTTACTTTGCTCTTCTTTTCCCAATGTCTTAAGGTGGAAGTTAGGTGACTGATTTGAGATCTTTCTTTTTAATATAAGTATTTACAGCTATGACTTTTCTTCTAAACACAGTTTTATCTGCATCCCTTAAGTTTTGATGTGTTGTCTTTACTTTCATTCATTTCAACATATTTTCTGATTTCTGCCTAAATTTCTTCTTGATTTGTTGATGATTTAGGAGTGTCTTGTTTAATTTTTACATATTTGTGTCTTTCCCATATTTTTCCCTATAATTGATTTCTGATTTCATTCCATTATAGCTCAAGGAGATATTTTGTATTTTTTATTGTTTTAAAAATTTACTGAAGTTTGTTTTATGGCCTCACATATGGTCTATTCTGGAGAATGGTCCATGTGTACTTGAGAAGAAAAATATATTTTTGTTGGGTAGAGTGTTCCATAGGTATCTGTTAGGTCTAGTTGGACTACAATGTTTCACAAGTCTTCTGTTTCCTTGTTGCTCTTTTGTCTGGTTCTTCTATTTATTATTAAAAATAGGATATTGACATTTCCATCTTCCATTATTAAATTGTGTCTTTACTTAAGTCAATGTTTGTTTTGTGTATTTTAGTGCTCCTTTATTAGGCACATATACATATATATATTGCACTAAAATATATATATATATATATATATCTCACCACAACCTCTGCCTCCTGGGTTCAAGCAATTCTCCTGCCTCAGCCTCCCGAGTAGCTGGGATTACAGATGCAAACCACTACACCCAGCTAATTTTGTATTTTTTATTAGAGACAGAGTTTCTCTCCATGTTGGTCAAGATGGTCTCAAACTCCCGACCTCAGATGATCCTCCCTCCTCAGTCTCCCAAAGCGCTGGGATTACAGGTGTGAGCCACTGGGCCTGGTCAGGTGCATATATTTTTATAATTGTTATCTCTTCCTGATGAATTGACCCTTTTATTCTCTTTATCTCAAGTGATATGTTTGTTAAAAGATCTATTATATCTGCGATTAGTATAGCTGCTTCAGGCTTCCTGTGGTTGCTTTTTGCAGGATATATCTTTTTCTTTACTTATTTTTACTTTAACCCTTTTACTTTTACTTTAATCAATTTGTATCTTTGAATATTAAGTGTATCTCATTGATAATATATAGTCGGATCTTGCTTTTTTATCTCATCTGATAATCTCTGGTTTTTATTGGATTGTTTAGCTCTTCATGTACTGTTATTCTTGATATAACTGGTTTTATATCTGCTATTTATTTCTTGCTTTGTCACATGTCTTTTTTGCTCCTCTAGTCCTCTTTTACTGCTTTCCTTTGCAATGAGTGAATATTTTCTAATGTAGTATTATCATTTCATCAATAATTTTTCACCATTTTGAGTTTGTTTTTCCCAGTGATATCTCTAGTGTTTACCATGTACAGCTACAGATTTATATATGCTTAGTTTCAATAATATATAAAATGCTTCTCCTATACAGCTCTACTCCATTTCCCCTCTTTTTATTGTACTATTGTTATACATACTACATCTACTAATGTTACAAATAAACAATACATTGATATATTTACTGCTTTATCATCTGTCATTGTTTCTTTAATCCATTACAGCTTTGTTCCTGCCCACTTCCTTTATGCTGTTAATGGAAAATATATTACGTATTTATTATTTTTCTATATATTGCAGTCCTAACAATATATTTTGCACATATCATTTTATAAAATTGCTTTTTAAAATCAGTTAAGAGAAGAAAGGGAAAAACGAATTTTCAGTGTCTAATTGTATAATTACCTTTACTGTGCTCATGTTTGCTCCTGTGAATGCCAATTACTACTAAGGGTCATTTACTTTCAGCCTGAAGGATTTCCTGTAGTATTTCTTGTAAGATGGCTCTGGTAGCAACAAAATTTCTGTTTTTATTTATCTGGGAAATTTTTTATTTTGATTTTAGTTTTGATTGCTAGCTTTGCTAGTACAGGAATCTTGGTTGACTTTTTTTTTGTTCTTTAGCATTTTGTATGTATCACCCCACTACTTTCTGGCCTCCATTGTTTTTGCTGAAAGGCCAGCTATTAATCTTATTAGGGTTCCCTTGTAAGTGATGTGTTTTTCTCTTGCTGCATTCAAGATATCCTCCTTGTCTTTGATTTTCAGTATTTTTACTATGATTTGTGTCTGTTTGCTGGTTTCTTTGCATTTATTCTACTTAGAGTATGTTGCGTTTCCTCTATGTATAGGTAATTGTTTTTCAAAAAATTTTGGGATTTTTCAGCAATTGTTTCTTTGATTTTTTTTCTTTTTCTCTTCTTTTGGAACTCCCATTACATATATATGGTGTGCTTAATTGTGTTCCACCTTTCTCTGAAGCTGTTTTTTTTTCCCCTCTCTGTTCTTTGGCTTGTATAATCTCTATCAATTTACCTCCAAGTTTACTAATTCTTTCTTATGATAGCTCAAATCTACTATTGTGTCTCCTTTTTTTTTTGCTATTGCATTTTTCAATTCCAGAGTTTTCATTTGGCTCATGTATGTGTTTGTGTTTGTACACAGGCGCAAATATTAATATTAGTGTATAGATAGATATGGTTTCTTTTTATTGGTATTTTTTATTTGATGCAACATTATTATTGTATATTCATTTACTTATTCAATCATGCTTTCCATTAGGTCTATAAATATATTTACAATGTCTACTTTGACATCTTTTTCTGATGCATCTGACGTCTCCTCACTCTCATGAGCAGTTTCTGTTGCCTGATTCTTTTTGAGGCAGAGTATAGATCATATTTTCAAAATTCTTCATAGCTTCATATTTTTTGCTAGATATTGGACATTTTGGATAACATATTGTAGGAGTTCTAGCTACTAATTCTTCTCTTCCATAGTTTGTTATTGTTCATTGTTTAGTTATTTGTTAAGTGATCGGTTAGATTATTTTAATAAACTACACTCACACCCCCCAACACACAGTGTTAAGCCTCTGATGTTGCTCCTCAACTAGACACAGCTTTGAGCCAACCTGGGATAACAGTGGTATTTTGTGGGCCTCTCTTCTAATTCTTTCCCTTGCTCCACTGCTGGCAATTGCTTTATTGTTTACAATACCCTGGGCATACATTTCTTTACAAACTAACCTAATTAAATGTAACTCCTTTGAAGGAATGGCTTCCAATGTCAGTGTTTGACATTTATTCTGACCCCAGGAGAGCTCCTCTCAGCTGTCCTATTCCCTTATTATTCCCTGCAAACTAGCGGGCCTACAGTCTAGGCTTTCTCTTCATTAGATTCACAGATCTCATCCTAATTGCTTTTCAGCACAATCTACACCAATCTTGAGAGTTTCCTTGTGTTTAAGTTTCTCTACTGCTATGTTGCAGATGAAGTCACTATTCTACCGCCTGCTTCTCCTCCCAGAAAAATATTTCTTAACCAGAGCTCTGAGGCTGTGAGTAGGGACAACAGCAATTTTCTCTCTGAACAAAACCCTCATTTTAGGAGAGTACTTAATAGGCTAATGTTTTCTTGGGTTGCCCCTCTGGCACAGAGGGACCACAACACAAGCCAGTGGAAAGGGTACTAATGCCCCAGGATTCTCAGCATGCCACACCTAAGGTAGACCCTCTAATCTCGAGTAGGGGTTCGGCAGAAGAAGAAAGCCTCACTTTTCAACCACATTCACCAGGACTAGACTCAGCATCAGGCAGCCAGACACAGGACAAGATATGCCAAAGCCTTGTTCTTCTCAGGAGGAAAAAAAAAAAAAACAGGCAAAACAAAACAAAAAACCAGGGAGATGGGGAAGAATAGAGCTGTTTTGATGCAAATATCACAGACTCTAACTTTTCTTGCTGAAATTTCATAGATTTTATTGAATATTTGTTTGCATTTGCTGTTTTGCTCTTATGATTATTTCTAGAGGCTTTTGGTGTTTTCTATTTTTAAATGATTTTCACCAGTTTTCATCAGGGAGTGGGTCAGCAGAGTTACTCATGCTGTCATGTGAGAAGAAGTGATTTAATTTTGAATATGCGGGTTGGGATTTATCTGGGTGAAGAGTTCCCACAGGCGGAAAGATACACAGAACTGAGCGCCAAGGTACAGACCTACGCCAGTTATGTAGATTTGGAAGTCAACCTAGGGACAGAAATAATGAGGGAAAAGTAACAGAAATAGAAGAAGGTCAAGATCAGAACTCAAGAGAATATTAATATTTAAGCAAAGGAATCTGGGAAGAACTGGTTAGAGAAGTAAGTTATAGTACACTCTAGAAAGAGTGTTTTATATGAAAGAAGAGTTAGTGTAGAATTTCAAAGGGAAAATGATTGGAGTATCAGAACCATGAAGAATAAAATAGAAGCTAAAGAATCTTTAAAGATTTAAAGATGAAAAAAAGTTACATTTTACTTTTTAAAAATTAAAGGTTTTGTAGTTGTAAAAAAAATACATTATTGACACATGTCATTGGATTTGACAATTAGGAAGACACTGATGAATTTTGCCAGAGTGGTTGGCGTGTCCTGTGGGTGGTAAAGACAGATTGCCGTGGGTAGATATGTAAAGAAATAGAATTGGGGAATGGAAATTGTTAGGGTTGGGAATGGGGTTTATATCCTTATCCTGACACTTAAGTCTGACTCCCCAAGATTCTGGGCAGTGCTGTATATACACAAAGAACAGGCAGCCTGGTGGAGATCATGGCTTATGCTTCATTCAAGGCTCCCTGGAAATGGCTAGATTGGAAAACACAGTTCATCTCTGACCCCTCCCACATAAAATCCAGGTCCATAAGAACTTGTCTGACCCTATTTATCCCATCTCTGGTAAGCTAAGAAGCTGGAACAGAGAGGGCACACACTTGGGTGAATTTTCCACAGGGAGACCCTGCCTGAGAATGACAGTGAGAAATGTGATGGAGTTAACATCTTATTTCAGAGTCATAGTAATTACATGAACAGCTAATATGGACCAAAACAAACCAAATTTAGTACTTTACTGTGGAGCAAAGTGAAGGCTAAAGCACAGGTGTCAGACAAGAGTCAGAAGATTCAAACAAGTGGACACAATAGAAGGTCTACGCCTGGAGAGAATAAGTAGAGATTTAGATAACTGGTATATATGGAATCACGAGATGTTTGGCCTCAGTTTTCTCAAGAGAGAAGTGAGGCTGTATACTCCCTACTCCTTGTATATTCCTTGTATGTTATTCTTGTCAGGAATAAGCAAGAGAGAGAGTTCAGAGGTAGGCTGACTGCTGGAGGACAGTGGAGAAAGTTAGTGCCTGTGAACTTGAACACACGCACTCTGGGGACTGACATGGTGAGCTGAGCCTTGTTCTGTGTTTCCTGGTGCCACCAACAGGATAGAGTTCTAGGATGTACAGAATATTGGTTTCATCTAGAATAATGCTTCTTACATTTCATAGTCACCTTTATTCTCCTACTATCCTTGTTAAAAGAGGCTGTCTCATATGTGTTTGCAGAATAAGGTCTGTCCATGGGGAAATTTTCAACAGTCTAATAAATTGAATAAAGACAATGTGATTTATATTTTATTGGGCTCTTCAAATTCAAGGCTGCCCTTATTTATTGCTGCTTCTTATTTAGGGGGAAACAAAATGCCTACTCTTTAATAAAACTAGGATACTTGGTAATTATTTTTATTTTTTGCCTTTACTTAGCAATAATAAAAGTGGACAAGCATAGACCTGTTCCTCTGTTTAATGAGTTCTTCTGGTCTGTAAAATCTCAAAGTTGGATCATCAGCACTTGAGTGTATTTTCATAAACAGTATGCTATTCACTATGAGCATAACTGAAGCAAATGAAGGAGGATAAAATAATTATTTAGAAACTGGAATACTAGGCCCAAATAATAAAGAAAATTAACATAAGGTGAGCCTCCTTCTCACAGGCACGCACACATCAATGTTCAGAGCAGGGGTGGTTAGAGATCCATAATAACAATATCTCTTATTGTGGAACTCTGCAGGGTAGCTCTCAAATGCTGCATGGCAGAGACCATAGCTTATAATGTCATAGTCTATGTTGCCAAGGCAACAACACAGCCAGCAAGAGGCTGACATTTTGAAATGTGCATGTGATTTTATTATTTATAAGTTGTAGAGAAGAGAGCAGAGCCAATGTGGTGGCTTGGAAACATCTGTTCTAATACTGCCCACTTCCTTTTGAAAAGAGTGCAATATCATAAGTAACCATACTCATCAAGAGCCATGTGCAGACTCGGCCATTCTTTCATCTATTTATTCATTCATTTATTCAATAAGCATTTACCTACTAAGCACCTAGTACGTGCCTTGTTCTGGGAATCCAAGAGAGAATAATACAGACATAGCCTTTGCTATTTTTACTATGTATCTATTACGATATAAAGAAAACCTGATGGAAATTAATGTACTGGATCTTAATCTGAGGAGAAAAGGTAATACTCAAATAGGGAACAGGTTGTGCTGCTCCTATCCCTATCCCCTGTCATGAATATTTGGATGGTAACAATTATGCTGCACTTTGTTTTCACATCCTTTCCTCAGATGGCAATTCTAATGGGTTTTTATCCCTCAAGATATTTTGAGAAAAGTAAGTTTCTAATTAAATAATTTTGAAAAATGCAAAAGATAGAGCTTATCTTACTCCTACCAATTCACAGGAACAGTTCTTGATATGATGTTTCCGTCGAACCCTATTATGCAATATTAGTGTTCCAAGGAATGTATTTTGGGGAAAGTTATCTTAGTATCCTTTATAAATTGAAATAGTGGTGTTGACACTGGCAATGCATACATTAGCTGTGGCATTTGAAAGAATATATGCAATGTACGTACCATGGCATCCATGGCAAGCAGAAGACTGCATTCATAATTTATGAATTCCAAAGATATTATTCAATCTTTTATAACATCTTCTTGTCAGGAATAAGCAGCAGGATTCCTACAATTAGAAAACATTTCTCACAATATGCCTCATGGATATATCACTATGTACCTTCCTGATGAGCTTGAATTTAGTAATCTAAAAGCCATCCCTACTGGCTATGCTTAGGAATATTTAAATAAGTGAAGGCAACACCCTGTTTAAAGGCAGCTATTTATTGAAGCATAAGTGCAATCCAAAAAGGCAGGAGGACAGCAACTGTACAGGTTTGCAAAAGGACAAGGGTGATGAGGTTTGATTGCTGATAGAGCCACCTCAGTTAAGTTGGCTGATAAAGCCACCTCAGTTAAGTTGGCTGATAGAGGGTGATGTCTGTTCCACACCATCCCTAGCTGTAGATTTAGTGAGCAAGACCAGACTGCTTGCACAGCACTGGGGATCATGACTCATTGACTTACTGCTTTTGAAATAAAATCTCTCTCCCTTGAAGTCAGCTGAGGACACTGAAATTCTTCTGTCTGCATTTGCTATCGATTTCATTCAGCTGGCACTACCCCATTGCTACCTGGTAATACAATTTAATTTGTGAGGGGAAGAGAAATTATAGTTCTTACTTCCTGCAGAGGGTGAGAAGATTAAAAGATCTGTGCAGAGCCCCTGCTGTAGAGAGACTGCAAAGGTGTTATTAGATGGAGACAGTGCATAATTCTCATGCTCCTTGCAGCATCAGTGAGCAAATTGTATTTGCAGGCAGGTGCTTCTGAGTAGCAAAATTGCCATGACTATGTGCGGAGGACAAAGTCTGTGTGATGCTTTGGCTGGAAGCCTGTCTCTGAGACAGCTTGGTGCAGGCACAGATGTCCCAAGTAGTAATGCAACAGAGCAGCCCTCATGCTGAGAAACACTGTATTGTCTGCCTCTTCTCAGCACCCTCTGCATATGTTCTTGTATTTTTATATCCATTTCACTCTCACACTTCACTGATCTTTTAAATTTGTAAATTAACAAAAGAGATGATTCTGTTTCAAATGAAACTAAACTGAGCTATCTACTAAAAAAAAAAAAACAAAAAACCCAGAGGTCTGCTATCTAAAGGGTGCATGTGTGGGAAGAAGACCACCAGTTTATCCTGGCTTTGGTTGAAATGCCAACTGGAGATTTTTTAAATGCACATGAATATTTTTTTCTCTGATGTTGGAGAATCACTGAAGTCAAAGAGGAGAAAGCAAAAATTGTTGGACTTGTAAATCTGTTTTGAAGTGAGGCATTTCCAAACACTTTCAGACATTTTAAGACCTTCCTTCTTTGCTGCTCTGGACCAGACTCTCACATATGTTTAGGTGATATGTAAAAATGTGCAAGATTAGATACACCTGGGTTTGAAACCAAGCCTTTCAATGTAAAAGCAATATATGACTACTTAACCTCTCTAAACTTTGATTTCCTCAACTATTTAGTGGGAATAATAGTGGATCCTATTTCATAACAATGTTGTAAAGATTAAGCAATATATATCAATGCTTACATAGAATGTGGCATATAGTATATGCTCATTAAATAATATCTATTATTTTTATAAGTAAATAATCTGTTGTGAACTTAAAAAGAGGAAGTACAAGACTTATTCTCATGTATGTGTCTATGTACCTGTGTGCTTATATCTATGTATTTTGTTTTATAATTGAAAGTAAAGGTGCTTAAGCATGTTACCCATCTATACTTGTTTGGACTAGAATTCTATCCCTCTGTGCTATTATAAATGATTTAGAAAAATGTGAATTTCGTTTCCACTAGTGTTTTTAAGTCACTAAAGTAGTGTAGAGAATAGGGAAGAAATCTGCACGTGTAATTCTATTTTGGTTACCAAGTTACTTTGAAGTGAGAATAGTCTAAACAACACAGGCTTTTAAAGAGATACCATAAAGCACAAGTAACCCAGAATCTCATTGTGCAGTCACTCATGTTTATTCATTCATGCATTCGTTCACCAAACAAATATTAATAAGACATATACAGCATGCCTATGATAGTTATGAGGTACAGAAAACAAATGACTAAGGAGTAAGATACGCTTACCTTAAGGAACTTACAGTCTTGGTGGAGAGATAAATAAGTAAAGAAACACTATAATATCAATGCAATATAAAAGGAATTATAATATGAACAAATTAGGCTATTTGATTGGCAGAGCAGTTTTTAGCATCTCTCGCCTTTTCATAAAAACTGGAAGTCTTAGTTCATAAGTATCTTGAAATTCTTAGATAATTTTAAGTTATGTTTTTACTTTTGCTTGAGATATATTCTCTCTGTTGAGACTGTCCAATGTGGAACATTTTAAAAATTATATTGGTTATATTAACTTTGCATATTTTTTCTTTTAGAATGGTTTGTCAGTTTATAAAATATCGTCACACACATAGAACAGGGTACATAAAATTTAAAAGTAGAAGAATCACAACGCATTTAAAAGTAGTTATCAAATGTTCATTTTCTGCATGGTATTAGGTAAAAGGAAATTTAATATTTTAATTACCTAAGATAAAAATAGATTTGGAGCTATCAGCCTCAAATGTAGCTATATTGCAAAAAAAAAAAAAAAAAGGTATCTTTTTAAAATCTTTTCCTTCTTCTTAATTTCTCTCTCTCTTGCTTGCTTCCTTTCTTTATTTTTTCTTCCTTCCTCCCTCCCTGTTCCTTTTTTCCTTTTTTTCTCATTCATTTTCTTTTTCAAACTTGCTGGACTAATCAGATTGATCAAAATAGCCCAGTATTTCTGACTTCTGAAACAACTAATATTCATATATAAACACTTGACATAAACTTTGAGTTTTCACCCATTTCTTTTTCTTTAATGGAGCTTAAAACTTAAAAACCTATAAACACACTTGAACAGACGCTGTTTTCTTAAATCACGTGCAGATAAAAATGCCACACTTCATCAGCACCTGACTCTACTACCAAAACAGCGTCTTCATGGTGAAATCTTTTTATTTCTTAGGAATCCTGCAATTATTATAGGTAAAATGAGGGGGCTATAGGGAGTATTTGCCTATTTTTTAGTAGTAGAACTTTTTTTTTCAAATTACCTTACAAGTCATACAATTACATAAAGCAGTTAAAAATATAACTGGTCTAGCATGTTCTCACTCATACGTGGGAGTTGAACGATGAGAACACATGGACACAGGGAGGGGTACAACACACACTGGGGCCTGTTAGGGGTGGGAGGCAAGGGGAGGAAGAGCATTAGGACAAATACCTAATGCATGTATGGCTTCAAACCTAGATGATGGGTTGACAGGTGCAGCAAATCACCATGGCACATGGATAACTATGTAAGAAACCTGCACATTCTGCACAGATACCCCAGAACTTAAAAAAAAAAAAAAATATATATATATATATATATATATATATATATATGTATGTATGTATATATCCCAGAACTTAAAAAATATATATATTTATATATATATAGCTGGTCTAACCAAGTAAGGAGGTGAGCGGGCAAGACCCTGGCCCAACTGAGGAGCTCCAGGAATCCAAAGATTGTCCTTTGAAAACCTTTGAACTAGGAAATCCCTGAAATTCCTTCTACTGCTAACAGCTTATGACTATAAGTGCTAAATAATGCACACTGAATTACACTTCTCTAAATAAATGGATGCCTTTCATTGTCACGGATGAAATAACTGAAATTCTCTTTATGCTTGTGACATTTACTTCCTTTTTTAAAGAAATTAACACAACAGTAACCTGGAATTAATCTCCCTGAAAATTATCCATGACCAGAAAGAAATTTAGGCATTAAATATACTATTACTAGACTAACAGATGAGGGCTATTGAAACAATAATACTTTCATATACTATTCATGAAAAAAGATCTCTGTATATAGTGATCTAAGTTAGTAATTCTTTAACTACATGATTATGTTATCAGGTTGGTGCAAAAGCAACTGAGGTTTTTGCCACTGAAAGTAATGGCAAAAATTGCAATTACTTTTACACAAACCTAATATTTCTCTTTATATCACCTCTATTGACCTAAAAGGCAGTTGAGTTTACTTTTGTTATATTTTTCTAGCTATGTATGATTATGTAACATCTATAAAACATAAAGGATATGTAGCACTAGAAATTTAATAAATCAATATTTGGTTTTAGCATTACTTATTCCAAAGAAGTTTCATACATTTATTTTAAACTAACATTCTCTGCTATTACTATTAGTCACTTTGTAAACATTTTCTTAATCTACTCATATTACATAAGATGGAGAAGATTCCATTTAAAATCTATAATAGAATATATATTTTCCTTTGTACATCTAACCCATGACAACAATCAGAGCTGCTTCTTCAAGCAGTAGCAGCTCATGACATTTCAGGAATTAAGATGGGAAATGAATTACATATGAGATTTCTGTTTCATGGAGAAGGTCCTGCGCCATTATTATCAGATGAAAAATGTAAGATGATTTAGGAAGAGTTTCATCTTCATGTTATTTTTGTTACAATTGCAGATGCAGTTTTCCCTTTGTCAATCATATTTGCAATAATTCTAAGAACCTGTTCCACACTGACCTGTAGCTGAGATGGTGGAGAGAGTTGAGAGCCAGTGGGGTGGGGAATCTTCGGAAATGTTCTTCCAGGTGGAAGGTATGCTTTGTCTTGCTGCTGCCTTCTTTTTATTAAAGAAATAATAGCTATTATAATACCTAATGGACATTTATATCTATCGCAGGCCTTATCTTTCCTGCAAAGTGATTCATTTAGGTAAAGAAATTTCTCCACCTCAGATTTGTCTCATATTCCCATATATCAACGCTTTTTTAAGTCAGATGAAAAAACTTACCACACTGTGATTCTTAGATATCTTAGGTTGGAAATCTCATTCCATTTTCACACTTATTTGTTCTCTGTATTGAAGACAGTGAACAAATTTTATCCTGTATCCTAGGAGCACCCTGAAGACACTGTGAGATCTGTGGTCTGTTTCATACAAATGAAAAGAAATTATTTTTTTGCCTGCCACATTTTCTCATCTACAGGGTTAAAACATACAAATAATAACCAATAGTATTCAACTCACCTGCAGTATCTTATTCTTTTCAATATCTGGAGTACTGTGTTAAGAAGTTCAGAGGCTGCTTCCAAGATCAACAGGGAGGAATGCCAATAGGAGCATCTGCCATAAGTACAGAGGAGAGTGGGGACATTTGCAATAAAGTTGTCATACTTGCATAATTAAGAAATGTTGTTTAGCATGTTGATTTATTTCATTATCTGGGATTGCAATATGGAACTATCTTATTTTACTCAAAGTTCATCAGGATTGTAGTTTTGCCCAAATTTTACCATTATTAGGATTATATTCTAATTCTACTATAGTTTGGTTAAGTGTTGATCTCTGACTTGTTTTTCAAATAATGAATTTTCATGGTTCAATCAGTTAGCATTTGAGCACATTTTTATACATTTTAAGCAGCCCAGAGCTATTTATTTTAGAAAAGTTCTAGCATTTTAGATAT
The DNA here is from genome assembly GCA_004027715.1 of Plecturocebus donacophilus. Classification (NCBI taxonomy): domain Eukaryota; kingdom Metazoa; phylum Chordata; class Mammalia; order Primates; family Pitheciidae; genus Plecturocebus; species Plecturocebus donacophilus. Next base: position 28,007 of record PVKP010010124.1, read on the forward strand.
TATACCTTTGGCACTGATGAAGAGCTAACAGATGAAGCAGCTCCCAGAGAATGCCCCTGTAATTTGTATAACTCTGCTATTAAATATGTTGTTCATTACATTATCCAATATGTGAGCTATAAAAAAAACCATGGTGATACAATTTCCAATTTTTGACACAAAACTCCATCTACAATTATAACAAAAATAACCAGAAGATGAAACTTCTTACCATTTTTCATCTGGTTATATTGGGGCAGGATCTGCTTCATGAAATGGAAATCTCCCATTATTTATTCCATCCTCAATAATTGGAAATGTAATAAACTCTCACTGCTCAAAAATCCAGAAAGCGTTTACTTCTGATTAGTCGGTTTGCTCTCAACAATTGTATACTGAAATGTGTATGTTTTCATTGTTGCTCTAACTGCTAAGAAACTCAGATGTAAAGGTTTCATTCAGTTGCTGTACTAAGGCAGCAGGACGTGGAGATTTGATATAAATGTCTTTTCATTTACAAAGCAGTTTTGCCTTTTTTATTATGTTTAATGCTTTGTGGTTTATTACACTAATTCCATTATCATTAACTGTCTGCAATCCTTTTTTGAATGTATTCTGAGATAAGATAAATATGTATATATGTATACACAATTAAACAAAATTTATGTAAAGGCATTATTTTAGACCAATCTCTTGTCCTAGGCCCCGGCAGACCAGACCAAACCAAAATGAAGCCACTCATGATAAATGTCACATAATCAAACTGAAACTTAGAGAAGCAGGCAAATCCCCCAAACAAACCAGTTTTTCCTTAAAACAGATTTCACCAATCAGTAAGAACCCAGTCTACCTGAGATAATGAGGAAGTCCCTTCTGCTCTAACCTTTACAACAAAAGAGCCCTGTAGTGACCTGATGTCGACCAATCCATTCTTTTCACTGTTCTTTTTTCTTGTTTCTACCTTACCAAAACCAACTGTTTTGTCATACCCAGTGGAACATTCATTCGATCTTACAGAATGAGATACAACATAATTCTAGAATCTCACACAAAACGCAATTAGATGTTTAAACTAAAGTTATTGTAATTTGGCCTGCTGACAACCTTTTTTGTCTTATTCACACTTTCTTCTTTCCAATTTTCCATTCTACTTTTTTTTTTCCATTCTGTGTTTGCCTGAAACTCACTACAATCTCCCTACCTTCGTCATCCACCCCCTTCCAGAAAGCAGAATCTGAGACAAGTGCTTTTGTGCAGATAGTCTCTAGAGCAAGCAAGAAAAGAGAACAGGATGGAAGGACTAGAGAGAGTGAAACAGAGAAGGAAACCCAATTCACTGTTAATATGCTATGCTGATCTCTGTAGTGGACAACTGGAACTCAATTCAGCCCAGGCCTTCTGAGGAGTCTTAGATAATGTGCCTCAAAATGTCTACTTCAGGGAGAGAAGGGACTAGATTTTTTCCACCATTAGTCAAAATGGGCCACATGCAGTGTTAATAAGTGCTCAAATCCACCCCACGCTACTGCATCCAAGAATCCCCAGGCCGAAAATCAGAGATGTATAGTGCTGTCAGGTTACATCTACGAAAATTCATTGCTGCAGCAATGCCCAGAAATAAAGATTGAAGCAAAGCACAAGAGATGTCCTAAACAAGTTTGAACTCTGTAGGAAACCCCCGGCAGCACTGCCTGGTTTTTCCTTTTCACCAAGACCTGACACCACTATATGTTACAAATTTGCCATACCCCTCCCTCAGTGGAAAGAGACCAATGCCAAACTCTTTTATTTACTCAGCAGGTCACCCTTTCTTAGAGGCATTTATTTAATGGAAGGTAGTAGCAATATAATCAAGGAGTCCAGAAGGATGTCTCAGAGGCAGAGACTTAGAATTGCCCAGTTGTTTTACTGAGACTTCCTGAGTAGTGAAATGAGCCCTTTTCTGACCTCACATCTGTCAGACACACATTGTGTCTGTGTGACGGGGATTACAGCTTGTAATAGACTTTGAAATCATAGGCGCTGCCAATTAAGTAGAAAGGAGAATACAAAATCCAGGTTTCTTCTGCTTGTCCTCAACTCCTTCCTAACTCTCAATTTCCAATAACTGCTTCCTTCCTCCGTCTAGTCTAGAATGTTCCTACTAGATATTAGGAAAAGGCAGGAGGGCATCCTTTACTCTCTTTCTCACAGTTCCCAAAGAAGGACCTGATATCCCAATCAGTAAATAGATTTTAGATCTATTGTCACTCATGGGATTATTTTAATGTCTCCTTCATAGAATGTGGAATCATATATAACAGCTGTTTCTTTTCCTGGTGAGGCAAACTGATAGGTGCTACAAGATGGAAGCATGAAGGTCCTGCCCTAGGTAGTAGAGTTCAGTGTTAGAAGCAGAGTCCCCATGTTGCTGATCTGGCACCAACAGACTGGCTCTCTGACTTCTGGAAAATTTACTTAATCTCTCTAGGCCTCAGTTCCCCTGATCAGTGAAATGTAGACAGTGATGTAAGTCATATAGGGATGTTGTGAGTATTAAATGAGGTAGTGCATAAAAATTGCTTAATACAGTCCCTGGCATAGAGAAAGTGAATAGTGGTGCTGGCCAGCAGTATATTACTATAATAGGAGCATGAAGAAGATGGAGCCAGGATCAAGGAATGTTACAAATTAAAATGTAAGAAATGCTGTGACTGAGAGGCAAATAAAGAACTAAGGGAAATCACAGAATTTTATAGAAGTAACTTTTATCCACAGTTGTGCCCATTCACAAGCCCTGCTTCTCCTTTGTGATAGTAATACGAACTCTCTAACTTGGTGCCAGTAACTAAAGCATCTCCACAACCTTAGATGAATTTATCTCATGAATTTGGTCCTTTCTCTGACCTGCTTTAGTTCTTCCAGCTGCCACGTTAACACAGATGGACCAACTTGTGGTGTTATAGCAAGGGCAGTGCCAAACAGGTATTGCCATACATACTTGTCAAAGCAAATCAAAGCTCTGATCTCTCCAAGAGCACAGGAGAAATGGCTTACCAAACAGGATTGAGAAATCAATCTTTGTTCTCGAGCCTTTGGATTCAGATCTAGACTTATACCATTGGACCCAGTTCTCAGGCCTTCAAACTCAGACTGGGACCTATACCATCAGTTCCCCTGGATCAGGCCTTTGGAGTTGAACTGGAACAATCCCATTGGCTTTCCTGGGCCTTCAGCTTGCAGATGGCAGACTGTGAGACTTCTCAGCCTCCATAATCACATGAGCCAATCCTTCATAATAAATATATTTCAATATATCCATCTATATCTATACCTATACTTATCCACTTGTTCTGTTTCTCTGGAGAACCTCAACTAATATATTGGGTCATAGGTATATATATGACCAACTTTAGGAGAAGAATTTTCTAAAGTGGTTATACCAATTTACATTTCTGCTTACAGTTTATGAGCATTCCAGTTGCTCCATATCCTCCTTATACTTTATATTTTCTAGGTATTTTTCATTTAGTCATTCCTGGGGAGCTGAAGAAACATGCAAGATACTCTAGGCTGAGGTTCCAAGAATGACTTCTGTAGCCACACTGGAAAACTGGATTGCCTAAGGAACCATGTCTTTCTTGTGATCCATGTCAGCAAAATGAATTCTCTTTTCCTATTTCTTCTTTCAGCTTTTAAAAAATTGTGAACTATAACATAGCATCGTTTTAGTTCTATTAAACTATATACCATATAACTGGTCCATAAACTGGATTGCCTAGGGAACTGCATCTTCCTTGTGATCCATGTCAACAAAGTGGATTCCCTTTTCCTATTTCTTTTTTCAATCTTTTAAAAATTGTGAACTATAACATAGTATAGTTTTAGTTCTATTAAACTATATACCATATAACTATATATATCACACACACACGTGTGTGGTATATTAATTCTTTGTAATGCATTCATATTACAAACATATTGTCTTCCATGATATGTGTTTTAATTTTCTTTTCCCTAATGATTTATTAAGTTAAACACCTCTTCATAAGTTTACTGGCCTTTTGAACATTCTCTTTTGAGAAGGGCTTAAGTGTTTTTGGCCAGTTTTCCATTAGGTTGTCAAACTTGCAAGTGATTATTTGTTTGAGAGAGTTTCAAATGTCAAGGACCTAGAAATAGAAATTTCACTTGACCCAGCAATCCCATTACTGGGTATATACCCAAAGGATTATAAATTGTTCTATTATAAAGACGCATGCACATATATGTTCATTGCAGCACTGTTTACAATAGCAAAGACCTGGAACCAACCCAAATGCCCATCAATGATAGACTGGACAAGGAAAATGTGGCATGTATACATCATGGAATAGTATGCAGCCATAAAAAAGGATAAGTTTGTGTCCTTTGTAGGGACATGGATGAATCTGGAAACCATCATTCTCAGCAAACTGACACAAGAACAGAAAATCAAACACTGCATGTTCTCACTCATAGGTGGGTGTTGAACAGTGAGAACATACGGACACAGGAGAGGAGCATCACACACTGGGGTCTGTTGGGGTGGCAGGGAAGTCACAGCGGGGGAATGGGGAAGTTGGGGAGGGATAACATGGGGAGAAATGCCAGATATAGGTGACGGGGGGATGGAGGCCACAAACCACATTGCCATGTATATACCTGTGCAACAATCCTGCATGATCTGCACATGTACCCCAGAACCTAAAGTACAATTAAAAAAAAATGTCATGAATACTAGTCCTCTGTCAGATAAATATATCATGAATATTTTTCTGTGTGTGGCTTTTAGACTTTATTAGTACTGTCTTTTAGTAACCAGAAATTCTTAATTTTAATATAATTACATTTAAATATTTTAAAGTATCTAGTTAATACTTTTTGTTTTCTGACTAAGAAAACTTTTCCTACGACAAGGTCATGAAGATAGGTGGTCTTCTGTAAACTTTGTTCCCTTTCACATTTATATCATTAATTCACCTGGAATTGAAATTTTATGTAAAATGTACAGTAGGGGTCAAGATACATGTTATTTTCCAAATAGATACTCAATTTATGAAGTACTATTGAATGAGATCATTTCTTTATCACTACACTGTACTGCCATTTTCATTATATTTCAGGTAACTGAATATATGTGAGTTTGCTTCTGGAACAGCATTTTGTTGCATTGATCAGTTTGTCTACTATTGCGCCAATATACCAATGTCTTATTGATATATAGCTTTATATTATTCAGTGAAAATCTCCCAAATCTGTTCAGCTTCTTCAAAATTGCCTTGGCTCATTTCCATACATTAAATTGCCTTGCATTCTCATATAAACTTTAAAATTCGATTGTCAGTTTTATCAAAAGAAAAAACCTGTGGGGATTTTGGCTAAAAAAAAAATAGAATCTGTAGATCAATTTGAGAAAAATTGACATCTTTATCTCGTTTAATTTTTACTAAAATTATCTGAATTATAAATTTGTTATCTACAGTTTATTGCTGAGATAACTGAAGAAAAGAACAGTAAAGGAACATAGCTTATATCATCTCAATAATTAGTACTCACTTCTGGATCCTTATCCAGAACATACAGGGCAGAATGCAGCTAAAGTACAATTGACAGTGTTTTGCTTTCATATTTAATATTATGATTACTTCTATTTATAGCCTATTTGTTCCACATATATAGTTATGGTAACTTTATATTTGAAATTAAAATGAGAGTATCTAATGAACATTGTAACAAATATTTTAGATGCTAGGCAGATTGTAGAAATACTGTGTATGAAGGGTTGACTGTGCTTGAGGAAACTCTAACCTATTAAAAGCACATGCTTGGTAATCACTAAATTAATATCAATCTTGTTTGGAACAATAACTAGTTAATAAAGTGTCTAGTTCATGTTATTGACATTGATATGGCAGTTTCCTTGATTTTACTCCTAACTGGATGACATGTAACTTTAAAACCTATATTCTAGAATATGTAGGAAATAAAAAGTGAAACTAGGACACAGCTCCTTTCCAAACTGTTTAGAATTGATATGACATCAATCAAAAACCTATTTTCAATTACTCTCACTCTGGTAATAATACTAACTTTTAAAAAGCAAGAATAACCTGGGATCCCCAATAAAATTATTTTGCCTGGGAATGAGACATTTATTTACAAGGGAACTGAGCATATAATCCTAAAGTTTTCTCCAAGGCATAAAATTCTATTATTCTATGAAATCAAAGAGTTGTAAAAGGTTATTGAACACTGTGAAAAAAAAAAAAACAGTTATCCTATACTGGTTAATTGGCAAGAATGAAACAGAGGTCATTCCATGGTAGCTGTGAGTTTCACATGAATAATCTACAAATAGCTACTGAGCTGCTTGGTATTGTATATATACCACTGAGCCAAACATACACAGCTTCTGTCTATACAAGCTTCCAGTCTAAGGAACTAGTCTCCATGGAATATTACAATGAGAAGCAAGTCCTAAAATAAGTTAAAACACTTAGAAATTGGTTTAACCCTCTCATGCCTCATGTTCTAGTTTTTAAAAATGGGGCAACATATAAAACTATTTTTTCCCTAGAATCAAACATAGCTTGTATTGAAACTTGGTATAAAATTTTACAGATTATTAGGTTTATAATTAGAGTATACAAAAAAAGTTTCTTTTTCTTTCTTTTTCTTTTTTTTTAAGATGGAGGAGAGTTCAGGCCTGTATGGATAGAACTATGCTCAATGCATTAAGACATATACTAAGAATTTATGTGTACCATTATGGGTAAATTTCAAAGTACTCCTAATGCAGTAACTGTACTTGTGGATCTTTTATACTTATATATTACTGGTATTATCTTAGAAAATAAATATAGTTACTTGATGCCTAATATATGCAATGTTATCATTTATAAAATAAAGAAGAAATTGGGGTAAATGTCCTGTGTGGTCATCAAAAGAGATTTGTGCCTTTATAATTTTTTTCCACAGAAGTCATGCATAAGTAACAATTTTATATTGCCTAATCTTAATTTTATATTGACCTTTATATCAGAGTGAAAGTTTCCTTTGGTTTCTAATAAAGTCATTTATTAAATAATAATATATTGATTCCAGTCTTATCTGAAATTGTTTCTCATGTCTAGTTTCAAAAATTTACTTCTGTTTTATTTTCTTTCTGGCATTTATTTGAGCCTTTTGTTATCTACCTATTGTGCTATTTTGTTGTTGTATATATCGATATGTATTTAAAGAGGAAAAAGTTCTCTTTAAAGAGTTTCCAGCAGAGTGTTAGGCGTGTTTTCTAACTTCCTGAGGGAACTTATACAATTGTAAACAGCCTCATTTTACTTTCACTATTACAGTTATGCGTATTATCAGATCAGGTAAAATACTGAAGTCAGAGCAAATTTAAGGTAGAAATGATGACTCTCACCTGAATCCAAAATATCTTCTTTAAGGAAGAAGAAAAAAGAAGTGATGACAATTAAATAATCAACTGTACTTCTCCCTTAATGTGAAATGTCCCCCTGGGCTTTACCAGAAGCCTAGTTAGCACTAGAAGATTATAATTACACATAAGTGGAACCAAGAAGTTATTAATGTAGTTATAGTACTCCTATTACAGTAGCCAGTAGGAAGCAATTTTTCCAAATGAGATTTTCAGTGTAAAATTCCTTTTCAGAATCACTGCCAGTTCTATCATATTGATCTCCTAATACCATGATGTCAACTAAGACTATGTTTGGTTCAGAATATCTGTGCACATATTAGCATCAGGGCTTGTATGTATTAAAATATCCCAGGCCAGCCTTGTCAGAAAGCTTGCTATCAAGGTGGAACACATTTTTGTTATAAGAATTAACTACTTCAAAAGGTGATACTTAGAAGCTTTCAATACAAATGTCCCCAAATGATACAGACAATCTTGTCTCTATACAAATTTCTTTGTAGGAAGGCGGATTAAGAAAAGAAGCTAAAATCTTATTTCTAAAAGTTAGGTCTTTTGTATTCATAAGAGGTAATTGAACATCAAGGAACTAGTCAGAAAGAAAAAAAATCAACAGGAAAAAACGAACGTTCAACTACTCACCTCTTTTTTTTTTTTTTTTTTGTCTTGTTTATGCTTTAATGCCCAGAAGAAAGGGGCTCAGATCACAAAAAGCTGGATGCCATGCTGGTGGAAAGAGAACTGAATCTCAAGATAAGTGAGTTGCTTAGAATAGCATATAATCTTGAAATGTTTGTCTCCTGACATAGTCAAATTATAACTCAGGTTACCAAGAAACACTGCATCATTTATACTCTGTTAGTTTTTTAATAACACCAAGTAATGAATGTGATATCAGAAGACTGGAGGTGAAGTTAATATTCCTGATTTTCTTTTAAGAAAAAATATTATGGGAACCAAGTGTAGGTTTTATATGTCAGATTCCAGAAAAGAAACGGGCTACACATTATTAGATTAGCAAATCATGATTGTCTTCTTTATTTAGACTGCCATAATGAAAATACCATAGATTAGGTAGCTTATAAGCAACCACAATTTATTTCTCAGTTCTGGAGGCTGAGAAGTCCAAGAGAAAGGCACCAACAGATTCCTTGGCTGGTAAGGGTCACTTCTTGGTTCACAGAAGGCAATGTCAAGGGAGCCCTCTGAGAGTCTCTTTTACAAGTGTGGTGATCCCATTCACGAAGGCAGAGCCCTCATGACTAATCAACTCCTAAAGGCTCCACTTTCAAATGCCCTAACATTAGGGATTAGGTTTCAACATATGAATTTTGGGAAGACACAAGCATTCAATCTCTAGCCACGATCCTAAGAGCAAACATAGTCATTTTTCTTTTACATGTGTTTCCTAATCTAGCAGAATGGGAAAATACTGTGATACTCTTCATCTTATTTTCAATATAGCCATTTATTTCTTATCCAGGCAGAAATAAATTATTCCACTCTTCAACCCATAGCAATATAGTTGTATAGTAGATTCTATAGAGGTTATGTTATTTAACAAATCTAAATCTAACATATACTTCTGTAACTTGCTCTTAATATAATCAAAGAATATTTCAGAACAACATTTTTACTTTGGTTTTCAGAGTAAGATATATATGAAAAATCAAGTTACTTAATTCTCAGTATTTTTCTTAACATTTCCTCTAAATAATTTCATTGATGTTCCCTCTGGGACATATGAGGGTTTTACTGGCTAGATTTCCAAGGTAAGGCATTCTGAGTATCTCTCTGTTTCTACCTCTAAAGGATTAGGAAAGCATCTCAGTTTGCCCTAAAATTAAACTCCTCAACAATCACAGCTTGAGCTTTTCATTTAGCTAATTAGTACTTATTCTTCAATTGTATTTTCACCCATATGGGAAAAGGACAGCAGATTGCCTGTCTCCTGTTTCTTCCTTTTAATTTTCCCATTAAACTACTGATATTAGCTGTATTAAATTTAAAGGAATTTCATTGAGCAATGAACAATTCACAAATTGGGCAGCCCCCAGAATCACAGCAGATTCACAGAGACTCCAGGAGTGCCTCATGGTCAGAAGAAATTTATAGACAGAAAAAGGTAAAGTGACATATAGGAATCGGAAGTGAAATACAGAAACAATAAGATTGGTTACAACCTGGCACTTGCCTTATTTGAAGGCAGTTTGAACATTCAGCAGTCTATGGGTGGCTGAAGTACGGCTGCTGGGATTGGCCAACACTCAGCTACTGTTACAGGTGCATACCACTAGGTTAGGTTTTCAGTTTTGCCATTATGCTAGATTATAGTTCATCCACAAAGACTCAACTATAGAAGTAGGGAGTCTTTCTCAGACCATATTTAGTTTTCTTTAACACTGTAAAACATAATGTTTGGTTTTTTTTCTGGTTTCTTGTCACTATTCTGTATAATCAAGAGAAATCGTGAGGCAAGGAGTAGGAGGAGTAAAGCAATCTCTTATGGAAAAAGCCTCAATGTTTCTTCACAGATATGTCCGGGCATGTGGGGCTCACATACACAAAACAACATGCAAGTTTAAAAAATCTCAAGGCAATAAAAGCTAGCAAGCAAATCCACTGCCTGAGTCCCTGATGAGCAATGCCTTATCTATACATCCCTAGAAATGTGTATATAAATATGAATTAGAACAATAGTTAAGTAGTTTCACCTCAAGATTCTCAGTAGTAAAAGTATCTCTTTTGAAATATTAAAACAGTTTTAGGTAGTTTTTGTTGTCATTTTTGTTACATTGTTAACAAATTCTTGGCTCTACAGGTGAGGTTATTTGACTACATAGCTACATGTATCTATCAGTTGATGTCCTGGCAGGAGAAAGAAGGCTCAAAACGACAGGATTTTGAAGAGAATGTAATAAAGAACTCTCTACAAAGGAGTGAGGAGAAGTAAGGAAACCAGCGAAAGCTGTAGAGTAGAGAGGCACTCATGGACTACTAACAGGGGAAAGGGATGACCACCTCTAAGCCTAAAGGAGCAAGGAGAGAAAGTGCACCGGAGCTACGTGAGTATAGGAAGGGGCATCAACGTCTTTCATGTAGGATGGGAACAGAAATACCCTGGCCTCGATTCCTGCCCTCCAATTTCCTACCATCACCTGGGACGAGAAAAGCAGTGGCTGAATGCAGCTGGAAGGTGGGGTTGGAGCACAAAACAAGAAGAAATGAACTTGCTAAATTACAAAAAAAATCACAAGTGGAGTATTATTCCACACTATAAAATTCCATTTTATTTCATTAGCCTTTTTTTTTTCAGTCCAATTCTAAGACTCAATGTTGGAGATTAAAATGATGTAAATTTTAAGCACTTAGAAGAAAGCACTAAATAAATGTCTGTTGAATGAATACATGAACTAGTGAAGGAGAAATTTGGTTGAATTATCTCTATGGAATATCTTAAGCCCAGATTAATAAATGTCTTAGTTTTATTTTTATGATAGAATAATAAAAATATTATTTTTTATAATATCCCTGGCTAAAGGAATCCAGTCCCCAGTCCTTGAACCCCAAAATAGGAGGATAAAATGGTATTAATTGTTCTGCCTGATTCCTAAATCAAACATTATACATTATGTCTTCTTTCTCTTTTATTCCAACAAGGAACTAAATTCTTTAAATTAGAAAGCAACCTTATGCCAAGGTGAAGACAGTTATTTTCTTTGCTTGAAATATAGTTAAACATAAGGGTGAGAGAGAATTTTAATGCAGTGAGGATGAAAGTGGCCGTACTGAATAGATTCTAAGCTGCTTCTAGGCTGTTCTACAGAGAGAACATGATCATGCTAATAGTAATGCCCATTTAGTGAATGCTCACTATGTCCCAGGGGACCTGAAGTGCTTTAGGTAAGTTCTTTCTGTCCTACTGTTTGAACGTTGCAGTTATTGACCATTTTAATGGTAACAATAATATCAATAAAAATAATAGCCACCATTTATTAGGTGCCTATTATGCACAATCCTCATTTGTCTTCTCCAACTCAATTCTGCAAACAATTTTACAAAGTTGAAATGAGCTGATCAGAGAACCTTGCCAAAAGCCTCACAGAGAAGGCAGTGGACACATCATGAGTAAGTGCAGAGGTAGCTGGAGCCCAGTTTTTCTGAGCAAAACCTTTGCTTTTAACCAATACAGTGACAACCCTCTTTTGACTCCCATTTGAATTAATATACTTTTCGCTGACATTGGAAAAGCCCATGTCTCCTACTTGGATCTGCAGGGTGCTATTAAACTGCCTCTGAGAAAAGAAAGACAGAAATTTTATTTCTACCATGTGTGGTATAGGGGAGGGAAGTTTAGGTGACTTTAATGAGAGTGACTATGATGAGAGAAGAAAGATCAAAAACATGTACAGTGAAGAGTTTTTGAAGGAAAAATGGTGACAGTTGACTAAAGGAGAGTGCATTGTCATTCTGCTCCATGGTCTCTTTCCACTCATACATATTTTCCAAAAGGAGCCAGAGACATTCAACTTGACCTATGGCTGCCCTTTAAATAGGCAGCTCTCCAAAACGACTCTCAGTGGCAGCCTTCACCAGAAAGCAGGGGCAGCAGCACTGACTGGCCCCGCTAATTCCTTCTAACCTTGGCTGCCACTTCCTGCTAACCACCATGACACTGGACCCTCACTTTTCATATTAGTTTCTGATCTCCAATCTGGTGGTCTACTAGGCTTTCCTTCTCTGCCTTAGTAGAGTGAGCCTCCCTCTTAATCTTTGGCTCCTGGCTCATCTTCAAATGTCATCATTGGCCACACCTTTGAGGGCAGAGACTCTCTTGATCAAGTCTTGATCCATTTCCAACCAACCCCCCAGTACACCTGGCAAGAGAAGAGTTAAGCCTAACTTTTTTAAAAGGAAAAAATAATCTTTATAGGATTAGACAAGTATGGTAATTTTCACCTACTTTTATCAAGTAGTTTAATATTTATTTTGTGCATTTAGTACTATAATAAGTATTTCATTCCCTAAGTTTCTATCTAGGGTTCCATCTTACATGTATAAGACAGAAAGACATTTATAGAGGGCTCCATGCTAAAAAAGCTTTTTTGAAATCAATTTTCAATGCTGCATAATAATTGATTTTTAATGTGTTTAAGCAAAGTGAAGCGGGTCTTGAAAGAAAATCTAATCTGCATGCTCATTATTAAGAAAAGTTAAAAAAAACAGATGTCGGACTTGCAATAGAGATGGGATAGTACAATGGTTAAACATACAGGTTCTACAGTCAAATCTCTTAGGCTCAAATCTCAATTAACCTATTAGCAGTACAAAGATAGACAAATTTCTTAACCTTTCTCTGTCTCAGTTTTCTTATCTGTAAAATTGCAATTATTATGATAGCAACTGATACATAAGGTGTTATAAGAATTGAACAATAAGGTAGTAAAGCATGAGAGGTACTTAGAATAGGGCCTGGCATAGAAAGTGCTTGGCAACTATTACTATAGCTAGCAACAGCTCCATGATCAAATTTATCAGCAACTCACTATCTTCCTCCCTAAACAGCCTTGGCCTGGGGTGTAGAAGTTCCTTCTGTCTCTGACAATATATTCTCTCACTAGAAATTAACTCCCTTGACCAAATCGCAATCAGTTAAATTCTGACTGTTGGCATCTCACACATATTAATATTTCTAAGCTCTAGTATAAATCCCCTCCCACACAACTCCCCCACCTCCTGCACAATATGTCACACAAAAGAAGAGGCCAGTAAGAACAGAAATCTCATCACTGTTATTATTCCCCATGCGTGATTTAAAATGTACCACCATTTGTCTGGTATCTGCAATAACTCTCAAGAAACCTCATTCTGTCACCAGAGTTACAGCCTTTGAGAATTTGCCTGTGCCACTTGTCAAGCTTTGCAACCTTCACTTTATTCTTTTAGTGTTCTAAAGAAAGGCCGTCCCAAAGACTATACTGGTAACTTCTTTTCCTCTCTTCTGCACTCTTCTTTATGGTTCTCTTTCTGTTTAGGATAAGAGGCAAGAATCAGAGACAGGATTCATTCAAACTCATTTCATGCCCCTCTCTGCCACTCAACATCAGGAGAATTTAATATTTGCATTTACCTTTGGGGACAGACTCAGTATCCTGACTCCATCACTCATTAGTTGAGTAATACAAAGCAAATTCTTGGTATCTCTGATATCAAGTAAATAAGTATTATTGTGAGATTAGATTAAATGAGATGATGCATTTAATTGCATATAGTAACCGTTCAATAGTGGTATTGATTATTACTGTATTTCCCCAACTCTAATATCTGATATATTTTTCCGTGTTTCCTCTCTGAAACCATGTCAAGATCTTGATGCTTTATAATTAGTCTGTCTCCCTTTCTCCTCCCCTCCCAAAATCATATTATTTTAATTATCTCCTCTGAATCCTTATTTGCCACCTGATCAAAACACTTCTGGTTCAGTGATCTTCCATTTTCCTTTCAAAACATTTACTTTAATTCCTCTGTTTAACTACAACGTCCCACAATACAAGCAATTATTATTCCACTTTTCCTAATGTATGAGGGTAAAGCTTAGATAATTCCTCTCATTTTCTATAAAGGCCATTTTTCTGAAACCCTAGAGCATTCTGGATGGGAGTGCCTAGGGCCACTGGTGATACTGATACTGGAATGTACTGGAAACTGGCTGTGATTGCCTCAAGGTTCCCCCAGCACAGCTGTTGTCTCCTCAGTCACTGCAAATCCCAAGGGTTCAGAAGCTGAAAGGAATCATTGGTACCAGTGCAGAGGGGTAGAATCTAGACTCATCCTCTGCATTAGATGGCAAACACAGAATAGAATAATGCTCAAAGGTAAGGACTTTAGAATTAAGCCAAATATAAGGTCAGGTTCTAGTAACACTACTTTCTACCTATGTGACCATGAGCAAGTTATTTTAACTTTTCTGACTTTTGTTTTACAGATTTAAAAACATAAGAGTAAATAAAGTTGTATCTGCCATATATATGTGTGTATGCATATAAAATATTCATTCATCTCCTTCTTTACTGCCATGAGGCTTTCTTAAGCTGCTGTTATATCCTCCCTGGAATAATAAAATGCTTTTAACTGGTCATCCTGTTCTGCTTTGCATCTCCCTACTCCATCATCCACAAAGCTGTCACTCCTTTATTCAATTCTGTCACTCCTTTATTCAAAACAACTTTTCATTGCCTTTAGGAAAAGAACTCCAACTTTTAACAAGTAGTTGGATCAGGCCCCTGTCTACTTCTATCTCTTCATATCACATCACTCTTCCCCATTATGCATTTCAGCCACACTCATCTTCTGGCAGTGCCTCAAGTGCACATGCTTCTTCCCTACTCAAGGGCTTTTGCACGTGCAAAGCCTGGAGGGTTTCTCATCTGTTTATTTGCCTATTATTTCATTCTGTTTCTTCAGGTCTTAGCAGTAGACCTGCAGAGAGACCATTCTGCACATTTCAGCTAAATTTCATTTCCCTTTTATATTCTCCCATAGCACTGCGAATTTTCCATTAGAGAACTTATCCCTATTTGCATTTCTATATTTATGTTTATGATCTCAATGTAATATTCACCTTATAACTACTCTTTAAGCACAATGAACACAAGGAGGCAGGCCTGTTTTGTTTATTCCTTTACACCAGATGCCTAATTCTGTGTTGGACACATGGTAGACACTTCATGAATATTGGCAAAATCATTATTGAGAGGATATGCCAAATATAGGAAGGAGGCTCTTTCTACTCTTGCCTTAGCATACTTTGCACCATCAGCAGCATAGCAAGAATCTTCACAACAGCAGTAGTTATGGTTTATCAAATGGCTGCTGTGTGCTGGGTCCTGGGCTAAACTTATTCTTTTCTCTTCTCTTCTCATTTAATTCTATCATACTTAGCAGATAAGGGAAAAAGAAGCATACCCAAGGTCATGTAGCTGTGGTTGAGCTCAAAATTTAATCTAGATCTATCTGATTTAAAAAATATGACCATGGCTTGGAACAGTGGCTCATGCCTATGATCCCAGCACTTTGGGAGACCAAGGTGGGAGGATTGCCTGAGCCCAGGAGTTCGAGACCAGCTGAGGCAACATGGCAAAACCCCATCTCTACAAAAGTACAAAATTAACCAGGTGTGGTGGTGCATGCCTGTAGTCCTAGTTACTCAGGCGGCTGAGCTGGGAGGATCACTTGAGCCCAGTAGACCAAAGCTGCAGTGAGCTGTGATTGTGCCACTGCACTTCATACAGCCTGTGCAATGGAACAAGACCCTGTCATAGAAAAAACTCTATGACCTTGCCTTATGAAGAGAGAATTGAGCAGATTGCAATTTATCAAGAGGAATTGATTGATGCTTTTCTTATAAAGAAAAAAACAACTAAAAAATAATTTTCAAAATCTCCTTCAAAAGGTATATTCCAGTGCTTAAACTTTTCAAGTGACCAGGAAATCAGGCTTGAATGTAAACTGCCTTCTCCCAGTGTTAACTGGAAATGAATAACACATTGTATGTGTCTTAATAGAAGTATGTTTCTATTCTTTTTCAAAGATCTGTTTCAAAGGTAAGAGGTAGAGAACTAGGAAGTAACATTCCTTAGACATCTGTGAATTTCTACAACGATTCTGGAAAGATCATTTTCCCTGTCACTCCAAGTGGCTACCTCATCATCAAGTGCCCTTTAAGACTAGTAAGTAAAGACAATGAGTCTATCTTAATTTATATATATATATAAGCATTGAAATATAATAGGATTTTATGTATGACTTCCCACAGTAGAAGTATTATATCACCTTAAATGATCATAGGTAATATTTAACCTTCCTAGAATTGAGTTAGAGACCATTGATTTCAATAGACTTGTTTAAAACAACTACAACAACAAAAAAAGATGTTGACAAAACTTGTCATGCATGAATGTTATCAAAGGGAGATATAGATTCTTAAAAATAATTCCATGATTTTGTATAGGTAATATATCTAGATTACATAGAAGAAAATCTACCTTTTTCTGGCATCTTAGTTACCCCAGGGTAATAAATAGCCAACTGTATCAGTATTACACTGACTTTGAATAACAAGGTCTTCGGTATCTAGAAATTTTCTTTATAATTCTTATTTGGCTTCCATGTGATTGTCTGTAAACATTATGAATAAATTTCTACTTTTATGCTTATGATATTGTATACTTCTGCTTCTGTTACATCCTATACCTATACCTCTAACGAGAAAGAATTCATTATTCTGATGTGACTATTATGACCTATTTCCCTAGCTTGGAGTACAAATATGGTCACTACATTAGTCTGCTTAGGTTGCCATAACAAAATACCATAGACTGGATGGCTTAAATAACATAAATGTATTTGTTCACAATTCTCCAGGCTAGAAGTCCAACATCAAGGTTCTGGCCAATTCAATTTCTGGTAAGGGCCCTTTTTCTGGCTTGCAGACGGCCACTTTTTTGTTGTATCCTCATTTGG
Organism: Plecturocebus donacophilus; assembly: GCA_004027715.1. Classification (NCBI taxonomy): domain Eukaryota; kingdom Metazoa; phylum Chordata; class Mammalia; order Primates; family Pitheciidae; genus Plecturocebus; species Plecturocebus donacophilus. The sequence continues at coordinate 44,946 of PVKP010010124.1, forward strand.
TGGAGAAAGGGAGAGAGACATTAAGAAAAAGAGAGAGAACAAAGAAGAGAGAATGCTCTGGTGTCTAGTCTCTTCTTTCAAAGACACTAATCCTATCAGATCGGGGTCCCACCCTTATGATCTCATTTAACCTCAGTTACTTCCTTAGAGTGCCTATCTTTAACTACAGTGACACAGGAGGTTAAGGCTTCAACCCACGAAGTCGGGGGAGATACAAACTTTCATTCCATAACAGTCACATGTATTTTATTTTTAAATTAATTAATCCAGTATGCCTATAATCAAATAAGGCTTTTTACAAAAAGATTAGTTTTGCTTTCCAACACTAGGCATAGAAAAATAAAAAATCAGATGGTTTGTTAGTAGAGCCCAGCTTTCTGCCTACCTTGCTTCCATCTCTACCACAATGATGGAGTTGAAAACTGATTCTGCAGAGTCCTGTGCTTCAGTGACTATCTAATTGGTCTCAGTTCTGAACAGATAGCAGTGACCTCCATGTTCTGGATCCATGTTCTGTCATTCAACCAGTGGAACATTGAACTGAAAGCAGCTCTTGCCATCAACACTTGAGTCGAGGCATTAAGCCTAGATTACTAGCTTAAATTTTTCACTCTTGAGTGTTGACTTTTCTTTCAGGACCTTGATTTCCTTTCCTACTATTAAGGTAAGTGAGACCATCTCCATTTATCAGAGTAGTGCTTAAACTTTGAAGGAAAAGGGTCCTTGGCCTTTGTGCACATTTGTTTATTTCTCTCCTAGCAATCAGAGCCACATTTCCAGAGCTATTCTCAAGCACATACTTTCCCAAGCCCATAATGTCCTGTAATACCATTTCCATGGGACAATGGGTGCCTAGTACCTTTACACTTGCAAAACTGGAAAAGGTCATTAGAATAATTCTTCTGAGGAGGGAATTGGACAGACAAAGAAGTAACCAGAAAATCCAACTTCCTTCTTTTTATATTTTCATCTGTCAATCCTCAGAACAATCAAAAGAATCTTACTTAGAACCCAAAGAACTGAGAAAGTTAGGGACTTAGGAATTATAAATATTCATAATTTATTTTCTTCAGCCAATTAATTTTTCCTCTAATTTTAAAGAACTGGAAATCATAGGAAAATGTGGGCAATGACACGTTAAAAAGTGTTGCAAATAGAAACAATAGACAGATTTAGTATAACCTAGTTGGACAAGAGGATGAGGGCATCAGGATAATGTCCCCTAGAAATGTCCTCAGATGACTGTGACACAGAGGGATTTGTGTGCACAGTCAGGCTCCCTAGGAGCACAGGCAGATATGCTACACATAAACTATTATGCATGGCTGTGTATATTCAGGAATATGGATGAGTTGAAGGTGCTCTGAATAGCCAGCATATCAAGAAGGAATTTGCCAAGGGTAAGAACATTGGCCTTTTATTTTGAATACACTAAAATTAGAATTACACTTGTCTCTTTTCTCCCAAAGAGGAAGCTCTGGTTTTCAGAGCAGGAAATAGTTTCTAAGTAGTAGTATTGCAGGTATACTTACAAAACAGAGATTAAGATCCTGTCTTATATTTTCTACAATAATCAAAGACCTTAGAGATACTATGTGATGGGCCTCAGTAGTATTACTTTGTATTAACACAATGGTCTTGTTTTAAATTTGCACCCAAGCATGCTTATCCATGTTTCTTTAGCTAAGGAGGCTGGTTACATAAAATATTATGAAGAAACTAGCCTCGTGTGGTTAGTAATAAGAATGCAGTTAAGCCCTCCAGATTCCCCCTTTGTATTAGTCCATTCTTGTACTACTATTAAAAAAAAACAACCTGAGACTAGGTAATTTATAAAGAAAAGAGGTCTAATTGGTTCACAGTGCCACAGGCTATGCAGAAAGAATGGGAGCCTTTCCTTGGTTTCTAAGGAAATCTCAGGAAACTTACAATTATGGTGAAGGAGATATGACACTTCACATGGCCAAAAGCAGGAAGAAAAGAGAGAGAGGAGAGGTGCTACACACCTGAAAAAACAAACAAACAAACAAGCCAAAAAAGAAAAGATCTCGTGAGAACTCACTGTTACCATGACAGCACCGAAGAGGATGGTGTTAAACCATGAGAAACCACTCCCATGATCCAATCACCTTCCACCAGGTTCCACCTACAGCATTGAGGATTACATTTCATCATGAGATTTGGATGGAGACACAGATCCAAACCATATCATTCTGCACCTAGCCCCTCCCAAATATCATGCCCTTCTTACATTTCAAAACACAATTGTGCCTTCCCAAAAGTCTCCCAAATACTTAACTCATTCTAGCATTTAAAGTCCACAGTCCAAAGTCTCATCTAAGACAAAGCAAGACTGTTCCACCTATGAACTTATAAAATCAAAAACAAGTTAGTTACTCCCAAAATGCAATGGAGGTACAGGCATTGGGTAAATACTCTCATTCCAAAGGAGAGAAATCAGCCAAACTAAAGGGGCTATAGGCACCATGCAAGTCTGAAACCCAGTAACACAGTCATTAAACCTTAAAGCTCCAAATTAATCTTCGTTGACACTATGTCCCACATCTATGGCATGCTGGTGCAACCCTGCAAAGTCACAGGGGCAAAGTTTGGGCAGCTCTGCCCCTGTGACTTTGCAGGGTTCAGCCTCCACAACTGCTCTCATGGGCTGGTGTTGAGGGCCTAAAGCTCTTCTAGGTTCAGGGTGCAAGCTGCCAGTGGATCTACTATTCTGGGGTCTGGAGAATGATGACCCACTTCTCTCAGCTCCACTAGGCAGTGCCCCAGTGGGGACTTCATGTAGTGGCTTCAACCCCACATTTTCCCTCTGCACTGCCCTAGTAGAGGTCTCCATGACGGCTCCAACGCTGCAGCAGACTTCTGCCTGGACATCCAGGCATTTCCATACATTCTCTGAAATCCAGGCAGAGGCTTCCAAGTCTCAACTCTTGCCCTCTGTACACCCACAGTCTTAACACCATGTGGAAGCCACCAAGGCTTATGGCTTGCACCCTCTGAAGAAGTGCCCTGAGCTGTACATGGGTCTGTTTGAGCTACAGCTGGAGCTGGAGCAGCTGGGATGCAGGGAGCAGTGTCCCAAAACTGTGCAGGGCAGTAGGGTCCTGGGCCAGGCCCACAAAACTATTCTTCCTTCCAAGGCCTCTGGGTCTGTGATGGGAGGGGCTGCCACAAAGTTCTCTGAAACACTTTGGAGGCCTTTTCCCCATTGTCTTGGCTATCAGCATTTGTCCTACTTTTAGTTGTGTGTATTTTTGCAGCTGGCTAGAATTGCTCCCCTGAAAATGGGATTTTCGTTTCTACCACGTGGCCAGGCTGCAAATCTTCCAAACTTTTACACTCTGCTTTCCTTTTAAATATAAATTCCAGGTTTAGGTCACTTATTTGCTCATGCATATTAGTATAGGTTGTTAGAAGCAGGCAGGCTGCATCTTGGATACTTTGTCACTTAGAAATGTCTTCTGCCAGATACCCTAAATCACCACTCTCAAGTTCAGAGATCCATAGATCCCTAGAACAGGGCACAATACAGCCATTCTCTTTGCTTCTGCATAATAAAAGTGACCTTTGCTCCAGTTCCCAATAAGTTCCTCATCTCCATCTGAGACCTCCTCATCCTAGACTTCATTTTCCTTATCACTATCAACATTTTTGTCTCAACAATTTAACAAGACTCTAGGAAGTTCCAAACTTTCCCTCATCTTCTTGTCTTCTTCTGAGCCCTCTATACTCTTCTAACCTCTGCCCATTGCCCAGTTTCAAAGTTGCTTCCATGTTTTCAGATATATTTATAGCAATGCCCCACTCCTCAGTACCAATTTTCTAAATTAGTTCATTCTTGCAGTATTATAAAGAAATACCTGAGACTGGGTAATTTATTTAGAAAAGAGGTTTAATTTGCTCATGGTTATGCAGGCTGTTCAGAGCATGACAGTATCTCCTCAGCTTCAGGGGAGGCCTCGGGAAACTTAAAATCATGTCAGAAGTGCTAAAGGGTTGCTGGAAATTCACATGGCCAAGAGCAGGAGGATGGGGCGGGGAGGTGCTACATACTTGAAAAACCAGATCTTGTGAGAACTCAACTGTTGCCATGACAGCACCAAGGGGGATGGTGCTAAGCCATGAGAAACCATTCCCATGATCCAGTCGGTTCCCACCAATCCTCACTAGCATTGAGGATAACATTTCAACATGAGATTTGGATGGGATTTAGACACAGATCCAAAATATATCACCCTTCATTTTGGCTGCCCTTTATAAAGGGTTGCCAAAGACTGCTGTCAGCCTTTTCAGAGATTGCCTTAGCTGAAAAGAACTGCTTCACTCAAGATGATATGTTTCCTAAAAGGATCCACACTTAATGATTGATAGACACAGGAATATAAAGGCCCATCTACTTAGGCCCCAAATGGAACATCCCCGATGAGCTATTTAAATTCCAATCTTCCTATGAAACTGGTTTAGGCTGTCATCCAGCCTATATCACAGTGTGACCTCTCCCTTTGCCCATTCTTGATACCTCTCTATTTCTTCCAATGAAGCTGATTATGTCAGATGTGGTAGCTGATTCTCAATAGCCATTATATGCATTGTACTTAGTAATATAATTTATAATTTATTTGGGAATATTTCAGTTCAGTTAAAATAACTTATTTATCAAAGTTCCTCACAAGTTGATACAGCCAAGGAAATATTTTGGTCAAAGAAATGTAAGAAAAGTGTTTTTTTAAAAATGAGATTTACCTTTGTTCACCCTTTCTTCTCAATATTGTTAGGAATGAAAACACAATGGATGGAGATTAAGCAACTCTCTTGGTCCATGAAGCAACATGATAGGTATGACAGAGAAGCAAAATAAGAGCCTAGGAGCCTGATACTTGTGAAACCACAGTACTAGCCCAGGCTGTTTACTTTTCTTATGATTATTTTTATGTAAAAAGAAGTAAACTTTCATTATGTAGTGTCTTTTGGGGGAGTTTTGTTTTTATTTACAGTTAAATTGTAATTAAAATAATATACAAGAGATTTAGAGAAAAATAATCAACCAAGGATATAAATAAAGACAATTCTCGAAATAAAACTAAACAACAATACCCAGAATAAACAAAACCTATTTATCTGACATAGATAGCAACCTGTTCAGACCAGAGCATGAAAGCTGTTTCCAGGAAAAACACTTGGAATTAACAACTCATATGTTATGTTTGACTGTCAAGAAAATTATACTGAGAGGCATTTAAAGAACTATTAGAAAAAATTAAAAAATAGTTAGATTTTCAAAGAAATCTAAATGAAAAACAAACAAACAACATCAGGGCTTTTGTAAATACAGAGGAAATAACAATTTTAAAAAATCATAGTGTTTTTCCTGGTTCAGCATGAACAATATTTATGTAGTCAAAACAGTAAAAATACTGAGTAATCTTTTAACTAAAATTGACATATACTGAGAGGATGTGAGGGATCAGAAAGGAGAAGAGGAATTGTGAGTTAAATCCTTACATGCCATGTGAAAAGAAAAATAGTTGACAAATTAAATTTAGCTGACTTTATTTGAGTCAAGAACAATTCATAGATTCGTCAGCACTCAAGGACCAGAAGAGGTTCAGAGAGCACTACTCAGCAGCATGAGCAGGAAAACATGAAACAAAGTAGAGGAATCACTTGACTGGCTACAGCTAGGTGTCTGCATGCATTTGGGCATGCTGTGGTGAGGCATTTGTCTTACATAGTATGGTCTGACGGGATGTTCCTAGTTGTACAACAGTTGACCTGTGATTTGCTGAACCTCATTTTTTTTTTTGAGACAGTTTTGCTCTTATTGCCCAGGTTGGAGTGCAATGGTGTGATCTCAGCTCACTGCAACCTCCGCCTCCCAGGTTCAAGCAATTCTCCTGCCTCAGCCTCCCAAGTAGCTGGGATTACAGGCATGCACCACCACTCCCAGCTAATTTTGTATTTTTAGTAGAGACAGAGTTTCTCCATGTTGGTCAGGCTGGTCTCGAACTCCCGACCTCAGGTGATCCACCCACATTGGGCTCCCAAAGTGCTGGGATTACAGGCGTGAGCCACCGTGCAAGGTTGTTTTATTTTTTAAGTCAGTTACAAGAAATATTTCCAAGTTCATTTCTGATGTGCTTATATACAAATGCTGGATATAGAAACTCCAGGCTAATGGCCACTGCCACCTGTTTATTTTGCCTTGACAACCATAATAGAAAATATTTATTAATAGGAAGGAAAATACAGTATATGCATATTGTTTAAAATCATGGTGAAAAATACCTAGAAAACAAGCTGAATGAGTTAAAAACACTTGTCACTAAGGATCAGGACAAAAGGATCAAGTAAAGATAATTTTTATGTGATTTTAATACTATTTACATTTAATTTCTTTCAAATTTTTTGTTTGTTATGCTTTGATTAAAACATTTTATTAAAAAATCAGGGAACAAAATTGAAAAGCCTTTATAGAGAACGCCCAAAGAAATATAAGAAATGGATAACAAAAAAAAAAAATTGAAGCAAAAGCCTGAACAACTAAGAGTGCTTTAAATATCTTTGCAATGTCATTGCTTATAACGTGATATGTATACAATTACAATTATTGCCCATATTCTAAAATTTCCCCAGAGAACATTAGTTTTCTGCCAATTCACATAAGCTGAATATCCTAAACTTTCATTTTCAGAATTAATGTTCTTCCCAGAAGGAAAGATCTGTGCAACATTCATCCCTAGACTTTGCCATATTATGAGCTACTTGAAACTTCAAAAGACATTTAAAATCCAGGATTGCCAAGGGAAGGATTTTTCAATGTCTGTTGATTACCACAAACTTCATATTAAACTAGTATACCAAAAAAAAAAAGCTTCAACCATTTTTAAGACAACTTAAAAGACTTTGTAGGGCTTAAAAATATTCCATTAGAATACGTTTTATAATTTTTTTCTCTTTCTTTCTGACCATATGTGACCTAGGTGAAAACATCTATTTCCAAATTATACCTTAATAATTACCTTCAGGAGTCCCTGTATGATGCTTATGTAATCTCTGCTTGATGGATAAGCTGACATTTTTACTAAGTTTTGTGTAACATGTTACCTGCCTTATTATGTTAGTTTTTCTTCTATTTTTTCCCTTGTTTATCCATCACACATAGCTCAACCATAACTGATATTACCAGCCATGCAAAGGTTTAAAGGTAAGATGTGGACGCTAGTTGATTATCCAGTAGCCAAACATTATTCAAATTTGTTTACTAAATCAAGAACTTCTGTGCCAAAAACAATTTTAAATATTTTAAATGATGTCGTTATGACCACTATTCTCTTTGTGACTACTATTCTCTTTTATATAGCTATTCTTTCTCACTAGTTAAAAAAAAATGGATTCACTGTTTAAGAAAAGAATGGAGACAGCTGATGTGCAGCTTCCACTTGGACAGACATAGCAATATGTAGAGACACACACTGTAAACTTTTGCTCCAGGAACCACTGCAGGAGCATACGAGGAAAACTGAAAGAAGTCACAGATCCTTTGAAAGAAGTGGCAGGCCACTGCAAATTCAAGATTGGTGAAAAACTCTGATACTCTCTCAAAAGTGCCACCTCTTGGCCGTAGGCCTATCAACTAGGAAATTACTGCAACTCATGACAGAATAACCAGGTTTACGGAAGGAGAAAACAACCGTTAATTCCATTGCCTGCAACATCCCGACTAACCATGGTCCTGAGTCTGCCCATGTGGCGGCTTTACTGCTATCATAACCATCATTCAAGAAAGCCAGCATCCTAAACATATCTACAACCAATGACTCTCACTGAGTCTACTTCACTCTCCTGAAATCTCCCCCAGAGCAGATGCTGGTATACATGGCTGGGAGAGCTGAAGAAGCATCACATCCAGGACTATTTGCAGACATTCCCCAGCACCATCCCAGAGCCTGGGAGCCCCTGTGGGTGGCAAGACCCAGAACAATAACAAACACTGCAGTCTTGCTTTCAAGAAGCCTCATTCCTAGGGAAAGGGGGAGTGCATCATATCAAGAGATCACCCCATAGGACAAAAGAATAAACAGCAGCCCTTGAGATTCAGATTTTTTTTTCACTGAAATACCCTACCAAAATAAGAAGTAATCAGAAAATTAATTCTGGTAATATGAAAAAAACAAGGTTCTATAACATCTCCAAAGGACCACACTAGCTCCACAGCAATTGATCTAAACAAAAAAGAAATTTCTGAATTGCCAGATAAAGAATTTAGAAGGTTGATTATTAAGTCACACGAGGAGATACCAGAGAAAGGTGAGAACCAACTTAAAGAAATAAAAAACAAAACAATACAGGTTATAGATGAAAAATGCTACAGAGAAAGAGATATCATAAAGAAAAATCAAACACAAATTCTGGAAATGAAAGACAGTCTTAGAGAAACACAAAATATGTTGGAACGTTTCAACAACAGACTTGAGTAAGTAGAAGAAAGAACTTCAGAGCTTGAAAGTAAGGCTTTTGAATTAACCCAAACAAAGACAAAGAAAAAAGTATCAGGAAAAATGAACAAAGCCTCCAAGAAATCTGGGATTATGTTAAATGGCCAAACCTAAGAATAACTAGTGTTCCTGAGGAAGAAGAGAAACCTAAAGTTAGGAAAATATATTTGAGGGAACAATCAAGGAAAACTTCCCTGGCCTCAATAGAGATCTAGACATCCAAATACAAGAAGCTCAAAGAACACCTAGGAAATTCATCACAAAAAGGTCATTACCCAGGAACATAGTCATCAGGTTATCTAAAGTCAAGACAAAGGAAAGAATCTTAAGAGCTGTGAGGTAAAAGCATCAGTTAACCTATAAAGGAAAATCTATCAGATTAACAGCAGATTTCTCAGCAGAAATCCTACAAGCCAGAAGGGATTGGTGTCCAATCTTTAGCCTCCTAAAAATAATTGCAAGTCAAGAATTTTGTATCCAGAAAAGCTAAGCTTCATAAATGAAGGAGTGATAAAGTTTTGTTCAGATAAATACTGAGAGAATTCACCACTACCAATCCAGCACTACAAGAAATGCTAAAAAGAGTTCTAAATCTTGAGAAAAAAACCAAAAAGCTTGAAATACATAAAAACAGAACCTCCTTAAAGTATACATCTCATAGGGACTATAAAATGATAACACAATGAATAAAAACTAATATATTTAGGCAATGACTAGCATGATGAATGAAGCAGTACCTCACATGTCAATATAAAATTGAATGTAAATGGCCTAAAGCCTCCACTTAAATTATATAGATTGGTAGAGTGGATAAAAATCCACCAACCAAGTATCTGCTGTCTTCAAGAAACTCACCTAATGTATAACAACTCATATAAACTTACAGTGAAGGGGTGGAAAAAGATACTCCATGCAAATGGAAACCAAAAGAAAGCAGAAATAGTTATTCTTATATCAGACAAAACAGATTTTAAAGCAATAACAGTTTTAAAAAGACAAAGAGGGTCATTGTATATGCATTGTACATGGGAGCTTCAAATTTTATAAAACAATTATTAACAGACCTAAAAAATGAGATAGATGGCAACACAATAATAGTGGGAGACTTCAATACTACACTGACAGCACTAGACAGGTCATCAAGACAGAAAGTCAACAAAGAAAAAATAAACAACTATACCCTAGAATAAACTGACTTAAAAGATGTTTACAGAACATTCTACCCAAAAACTGCAGAATATACATTCTTTTCATCAGCACATGGAACATTCTCCAAGACAGACTATTTGATAGGCCTCCAAGACAGACAATTTTATATTGAGACAAATCAAGTCTCAATAAATTTAAGAAAATCAAAATTTTATCAAGTACCCTTTCAGACCACAGTGGAATAAAATTGGAAATTAATTCCAAAAGGAACCCTGAAAACTATGGAAATTAAATAATCGGCTTCTGAATGATCACTGGGTTGACAATGAAATCAAGATAAAAATTTAAAAATGTTTTGAAGTGAATAATAATAGTGACACAGTTTATCAAAACCTCTGGGATAGAGCAGAAGTAGTGTTAAGAGGAAAGTTCATACCATTAAATGCCTACATCAATAAGTCAGAAAGGGTAAAAATAGACAATCTAAGAAACTGTAGAAACAAGAACAAACCAAACCCAAACCAAGCAAAAGAAATGAAATAAAAAAGATTGAAGAAGAACTAAATGAAATTAAAAGAAAAAACACAAATGATAAATGAAATAAAAAGCTGGTTCTTTGAAAAGATAAACAAAATTGATAGACCATTAGTGAGATTAAACAAGAAAAGAAGACAGAAGATCCAAATAAGCTGTTGGAAATAAAATGGTAGATATTATAACCGATACCACCAAAATACAAAAGATCATTCATGGCTATTATGAATACCTTTATTCACACAAGCTGAAAAACCTAGAGGATTTGGATAAATGCCTGGAAATATATAAACCTCCTAGATTAAATCAGGAAGAAATCAAAACTCTGAACAGACTAATAAAAAGTAGTAAGGTTGAAACAGTACCTAAAAAAAAAAAAGTCAATAACAAAAAAGTCCAGGACCAGACAGATTCACAACTGAATGCTCTGAGGCATCCAAAGAAGAAATGGCACCAATAGTATCTATTCCAAAAGACAGAGGGAGAGGGAATCCTCCTTAAATTATTCTGTGAAGCCAGTATCATTCTAATCTTTTTAAAGATTTCAACTTCTTTGAGAAGATTTTTGAAAATATAAAAAGTTCACTTATAAATATTCCATTTACATCCACCAAATTTTCTCATTCTTTACAAGTATGCTTGAATTGCTCATTAAACAAAGCTAGCCATTGAAGGAGTTCAGGAAATGCCACCCCAAATATGTCACTTTGGTATATTGATTACTTTGAGCTGAAGGTACTCGAAAAACAGCAAAATGAAAGGAGAGGATTTCTGTGAATCCCCTTCATCTGCCTGAAGACAGATCCTCCAATAGGAACTTGATTGTCATCAATTCTCTCCCTGGGGAGTTTCATCAGCCAGGGAAGATGAACATTTATCACAGGAGAGGTCAGATACCACACCCAGACAGACTGTCAAAAACCATCACCTATTCTTCTAAAGACTCATTCATCTTTCTCCAGAATCATTAACAGTAAGGATCTCTCTTTTTATCCCCCGATCATTTACCCATTTCAACAGAGGGGCTGAATCATGGTACACTTGCTCTTTTCTTGATTTACCTGCCTGATTATTGTCTTAAGTGATTGTTAACTGGGTTGCTTATTGTAATCTTTGCCTTCCTTTTTAGATGTTTAGATTTCTTCGAACTGGGATAGAGTGGACTGGTTTGGGCTCCTGTAATGTTGAAGGACCAGCAAGTGTTCTTCTGGCCAATTAACTTTTGATGAATTAAACTTTTGTGTCAACCTCATCACTGTCAATTTTATTTATCCCATTTTTAATGACCATCCAAAAATTTTAGACCCTAAATTTGCATTTCCAAAAGATGGCTCTTAGGCGAAACAAGATAGAAAATTGACATCTCAAAGTTGCAGAACTTAGATTTGCGACCTAAATACCATTATTTGCCAAAACCAAGAAGGGTATAAGTAGAAAGTCCAGTGAAGACAAAGATAATAAAAGGTAAAGTTTGTTTAGACCAATGTTTTCTCCCATTATAAGCATTTCTTAAAAAATGTTGTATATGTACACTTGTTACAAGAGTTTCAAAATAACCAGCTGAATTCCAAAAAGGTGGCTTTTCAACTTAGTTTATGTTTCTTAACTAGATTATTAAGTACAGGGCAGAGTCCATTAGTGAATAGGGCAAACAAAGCATTTCCTATGCCTGGACTCAGAATGGATAGCTCTGAAAAAGAAGCAAACTGTTTAACCTGAAGTCCTTTATTAACACTTTCCTTTTGTCTTCCAGGTGAGATAGTAAATAAGTGAAAAGGTTGACAGATTTAATGTTCATTAGCCATTAGTTGCTTAAGCTTTTTATTTGCTTTCCATAAGCAGTTTTTTAAAGAAAAAAACCTGACACACTTTTAGAAACTTCTGCACATCAATCAGCATCCATGAGTGGATATAATTTGGGAGCCCTCTTTTTTTGTTGTTGTTTGAGACAGAGTCTCGCTCTGCTGCCCAGGCTGCAGTGCAGTGGCATGATCTTGACTCATGGCAACCTCCGCCTCCTGGGTTCAAGTGATTCTTCTGCCTTAGCCTCCTGAGTAGCTGAGATCACAGCCACCTGCCATCATACCCAGCTAATTTTTGTATTTTTAGTAGAGACAGGGTTTCACTATGTTGGCCAGGCTGGTCTCAAACTACTGACCTCAAGTGATCCTCCCACCTTGACCTCCCAAAGTGCTGGGATTATAGGCGTGAGCCACTGCACCCAGCCAGGAGCACTCATTTTTAAGCATGCTTCTCAAGTACACTTGAGAAGATGGTACAAGACTGTTCATCTGGAACATTCCAAATAAGACCATCATAATTTTAAATTATCTTTAGTATGTCATTGTTGTAAGTATTTGTACCTTCCAGGGCCTAATATACATGTAAAGGCAGGTACGGACACAAGTTGGAGTACTTGGTGTTTTAGAAATTAAGACTCCCTATATGATGGAATACTATGCAGCCATGAAAAGGAATGAATTAACAGCATTTGCAGTGACCTGGATGAGATTGAAGACTATTATTCTAAATGAAGTAACTCAGGAATGGAAAACCAAGTATCATATGTTTTCACTGATATGTGGGATCTAAGCTATGAGGATGCAAAGGCTTAAGAATGATACAATGGAATTTGAGGACTTGGAAGGAAGAGTGTAGGGGGCGGCAAGGGATAAAAGACTACAAATATGGTGCAGTGTATACTGCTTGGGTGATAGGTGCACCAAAATTTCACAAATCACCACTAAAGAACTTACTCATGTAACCAAATACCACCTGTACCCCCAATAACTTATGAAAAAATTTGTTTTAGACTAGAAAATAAATACATTTATAATTTAAGAAGGAAAAAAATCCCATTTTTACATTGATTTTGAGTCTCTCAGAGTCAACATAAAAGCTTAAGGAGGAAAACATCATTTGTGAACATCCCAGATGATCTCCCAGCAAACACCCTTGATTGAGACTCTGTCTCAAAAAAAAAAAAAAAAAAAAAGAATATCTCATAAAATTTATCCTGGCTGATATGGTTTGGCTGTGTCTCCACCCAAATCTCACCTTGAATTATAATAATCCCCACATATCAAGGGCAGAGCCAGGTGGCGATAATTAAATTATGGGGGGCGATATCCCCCATACTGTTCTCATGGTTGTGAATAAGTCTCATGAGATCTGATGGGAGCTCCCCTGCACAAGCTCTTGTCTGCCACCATGTAAGACATGCCCTAGCCTCTCCTTTGCCTTCTACCATGAGTGTGAGGCCTCCCCAGACATGTGGAACTATGAATCATTAAACCTCTTTCCTTTTCAAATTACCCAGTCTCGGGTGTGTCTTTATTAGCAGTGTGAGAACAGACTAATATACTGGTCAAATGCATAACTGGGGCTACCCTTATACAAAGGATCCCTGGAATGAAAGTCCCAGATGGGTCACTCCCATAGCAAGCAGTTGATGGAGGGTGTTTGCTGGGAGATCATCTGGGATGTCCAATGGGCATCTTCACATACCCACTCCACTATATTGCTTTCAGAGTAGTCAGACTTACATGTAGGCTCAGGGCCCAAGATATTCCAGAAACAAGATGGCAGCTGCATTGCCATTTTTGACCTAGCCTTGGAAGTCACTCAGTCTCACTTCTGCTGCATTCTCTTGGTTATTAATGAGAAACAGCCCCAGTATAATTCAAGGAAAATAGGACACAGATCCAACCTCTTGGTTAAGTCAAAAACCCCACAACTATTTTTTAAAATTATTTATCAAACAGGTATTTATTTTTTCACTGCCATGTGCCAGGCACTGCACTAGGGACTGAGCATTCATGAGTGGACAAAATATTCAAACAAAACAAAAGAATGTAGAGCAAAAATGAAAGTTCTCTTTGAACTAATCCCTCTCTCAAGTCTCACCCTGTAAAGGAAACTCCTTTTTCTTACTTTTTAAAAAAAATTGTTTTGTTTTGATAAGAACACCTAACATGAGATTTACCTTCTTAACACATTCTTAAATATACAATACAGTATTGTTAACTATAGAGACACTGTTGTGCAGCCAATCTCTTGAACTTATTTATTTTTCATAAGTGAGATTATGCCCCTTGAGTAGCAGTTCTCCCATTTTCTGCTCTCTCGAGGTCCTGTCAACCACCATTCTGCTCCCTGCTTCTGTGAGTCTGACTATTTTAGATACCTCTTATTAATGAAATAATGAAGTATCTGTCCTTCTGTGACTGGCTTACTTCACCCAGCAGAATGTCCAGATTCTTTCATGATGTCTCATATTACAGTATTCCTTCTTTAAAGGCTGATTAAAAGTCCATTGTAGGGTGTGGTGGCACACGCTTACAGCCCCAGCTACTCAAGAGGCTGAAGTGGGAGGGATTGCCTGAGCCCAGGAGTTCAATGCTGCCATGAGCCATGATCATGCCACTGCACTCCAACCTGGGCAACTGTATTACTTGATTTTTACACTTCTATAAAGAACCTGAGACTGCATCATTTATAAAAAAGAGATTTAATTGACTCACAGTTCTACATGGCTGGGGAGATCTCAGGAAACTTACAATCATTGTGGACGGCAAAGGCGAACCAAGGCATGTTTTAACGTGGTGGCAGAAGAGAGAACACGAAGAGGGAAGTACCAATTTTTTAAACCATCAGATCTCATAAGAACTAACTCACTGTCATGAAAACAACATGGGGGACCTCCCCTGTGATCCAATTACCTCCCACCAAATCCCTCCCTCATTGTGTGGGGATTGCAATTTGAGATGGGATTCAGGTGGGGACACAGAGCCAAACCATATCAGTGACAGAGCAAGACCCTGTCTCAAAAAAGACAAAAATAGTCCATTGCATGTATAGACCAAATTTTCATCATTCATTCATCCATTGATGAACATTTAGGATGTTTCCAAATTTTGGATATAGTGAATAGTGCTACAATGAACATTGGTAATAACATTGCTAACATCTCTTTGAGATCTTCATTTCAATTTTTTAGATAATTACCCAGAAGTGGAATTGCTGGATCAGATGTGTGATTATTAGTTTTAGACAGCCATAGAAAGTATAAATTGTGACATCAAGTTGTTATAACCTCAGATCATATTTTTTGCAGTATTTTTGAGACTCAAATTTGCATTTTTGAACTCCTGTGCTTTTTAAACATTTACTAAAGTTAGCCCCACTCAAAGTATTAGGTTTGAAGTTATCTTCTATTCCTGAATGTTTTCTCCTCTTTGACAAATATATTAATCTTTTAACAATCATATTGATTTTGACAAGTAGATTTCACAATAGAGAGTTTCTAATCATCTCCTGCCACATTTATTAAAATAGTATTCCACATGTAGCTGTTATAATCTTTCATCTTTCCTTCCTTCCATTTCCACCACCACTCTTTCTTCCTTTCTTATCCAATATGCTTTGGCTTTTTGGTTCCACACTCTGCTAGGTTCTGACAGCATTGAGATGAATAAACCATATTCCTTGCTCTACAGGAGTTCACATTTTGATGAGGGAGATGAGAACTAAAAATGACAAATAGTGTGGTAAATGTTATTGCATAGATATGTGCAGAGGATATGGGAGTGCTGAAGCAAGACTAAAGCTCCTCAACATCTAAGTTATTCAAGAGAGAGCAGTAAAGTTTCACATTCAATTTATTTTTAAGAGTGGGAGAGAAGAAATTCAAGATCTGAGATGCATAACTATAATACTCAAACATATCTGGATCATATATTTCCAAATAAAAATGATTTTATAAATGACATGTCTTGAAAATAGGCTTCATACAAACATCTGAAAATAGGCATTTATTTGAAATCAACATATATGTCACATCATCAAGCCATTGGAAGTCAGCTTCTTTGGGGGGAGCTAATAGCAGAAAAACCCCTTGAGATAATCAGAAGTGCTAACCTACTCCAGTAATTGGATTCTCACAGCTCAGTTAAAAGAGAAATAGCAAGTATATCTGATCATGATATTTAAAATATTTATGAGGATAAAAGGCCTATATAGTGTCTTTCACTATTAATTTATAGCTAGATGGAAGGAGAATTACTTTTGGACTCTTTTAACTTCTATTATAATTTCTATGATAAAATGTGCCAACTATTTCCCTTTTAGTTTAGCTTGAGAATCAAACCCATGCTTACATCTCTGATTATTTTAAGGTAGTTTCTTCTATTCTTGCCCCAAGAGAACTTGGGTGCTCACTGCTTTTGAGAGAAGACAGAGGAAATAGAACTGTTCAGTTTATTGAAGACATCAGCACATTCTACTCAGGAGAATGTCAAGCATTTAAACTGGTTCAGGCAAGCAACTGGGCTAAGTTTGGGAGATATTTAAGGTAACTTTTAGGTAGGTAAATGGGCTGGAAGACATTTAATACATAGAAACAACTGCTTGTAGAAAAAAAAACACTGGGAATTCTGTGGTACTTTTTGGAAAACAGAAAAAGTAAGTGAAACATTCCTTCTACAAGCTAGCCTATATCACATAGGGAAAAAACTTGAAAGTGGATATGTTAGTCATATATTCCTCTGTCTTTGAATTCCCAGCATCTAGCATAGTGCCTAACCAGAGCGTGTACCAACTAAAATTTACTAAATTTTATTTAGTGTGGAGCAATAAATGTGCAGACTACAACATCATAAAAAAATCCCCAACTATAACTAGGCATAGGGTGGACAAATCAAGTTGCCTTGCCCTTGAACTTTGTAATTTCAGTTTCCTGGTATTGCTCAGTTTCTGAACATGATTATCGTCCTAATCATAAATCTTGAAGAAATGCAAACAATGTTCTCATGTGTTATGACTATGAGGAATATGTAAGATTTTAATAGATGCATAAAAATAGAAGTGAGGACTATGTTGGGTTAAGAAAATCTGGTATGAGTTACACAGTCTGCCCCCTTAGTGAAGGACACATACAGCAATACTTTAATGATCTGCTTAATTATTTCTAAATTACTTTTGATAGGTGGATATCATAGTTTAGCAGATATGACATTGACATTATTGTGCATGGTGACAGACTCTTCTATTACATATTTTATAGTTCATTATACTGTTTTTTTCCTAATATTTAGCCTTCATTTCTATTGCTGCTTAAAGTTACTTTGTGTTGATTTTTTAAAGGAAGGGCTTTTTTTTTCTTGCAGTTTAAGACATACATTATTACTTCAACTTCTCATAAGACCAAAGAAAGAAAGAATACATACCATACAAAAGAGCGCTGGCTCTGGCTATGGCTCTCAGAACTAAACACTTCACATTGCTATTTGATTCTCCTTTTAGCAAAGCATCCGTTCTAGTTAATTTTTGCAACAGCCATTGCCAGATAACCAAATTCCCTTTTCCTAGGAACACTGAAATCAAAACATTAATAAAGACCTAAGAGAATTAGCCTTAGCTTGCTTGTATATTTTATAAAATGAGAATGCTGTTTGTGGAACTGCCATATTCATGATATTTGCCATGAACTTGTTCTTCCATTTTCCTGCAATGTGTTTTCCTTTTCTCATTATCTTATTTTAAAACTCACTATCCATTAAAAAATGATTGGCTTGTCATTTCTGGAACATTTTCTTCCCTTTGGTTAGAGGCTGTTCTTGGAGTTTGGTGTGTTTTTGCTTTTTGCTTTTCTTTGAAATCAAAGGCATTTATTTGTAGCTTTTGTTTTAGCTATGATGATAGCAAAATAGGAGAACTACATGGATTGAACAGCTTTAGGTTTCCATTCTTCATTTATCAATTGATTTATGTATACCTTCATTCTATGAATATCACCTGAGTCCTGTGAATTGGGTCTGCTTACTGCCTTTTGTTTTTAAATTTATGAATATTGCTCCTGCTTTATTTATACAGGAGAGCTATGTTACAGTAGATTTCAGATTATATAATAAGTCCTTAAACACTTATGAGAAAAGCACTATACTGAAACTGGTAAGTAATATAAATTAAATCTAGTACTACCTCAAAGAGTCTAGTGAGAAAAAATGAAAGTACATCACACTTGGATGCTTTCATAGTTATCAGAAAACCCAACTCAAGCTGATGATTTGTAGACTCAAGTCACCTAGAAGCTCAAAGTTTAAAAGAACTTCTTCACAGCTTAACTTTGACTATCACTCTGTTTCTTTGTGATGCTTTAGACTCTTCTGTGTGTCAACTTTGTTGTTAAGCTAACTTACCTTGTGGTTGCAAGCAGAAGCAAGGACTATGTACTTCCTCCACCCTTAACTTAATTAAAGTTCATTTTGAACTTTATTGTGATTGGACTATTTCTGAGCCAGTTGTGGCTAAGGAAGTCCCACATTTGATTTGGTTTAGGACTTTTTGCTTCCTTTGTGGCATGGAGAAAATGATTAGACTTATTGATTTGTGCCTTTGAGCAGAGGATAGAGTCAATCTCCTCCAAACCGCAAAGTTGCTAAATAAAAGAGGAAGATAGTTACCTCAAGGGAAATCCATGTGCTGCTAAAAAAGAGAATGAAGGGAAATTGATTTTGGTAAAGCAACCAATGACTATGTTACTGAGTCTCCATATATAGTGTTGGTTCTCCACTCATTCCCACTTAATGTTCAAACTAAGCACTTTAATAGTACAGTAGACCAATTGAAAAAAACAGCCTGAATTGTTTCACATTCCTGGCAGTATGATTGTGTAGGTCATCCCATCAAAAAGTAGAGGTTATTCCCCCATTCTCTGAAACTGAGCTAGGATGGCGATTTGATTTAAAATAATAAATGTGTTGAAAATGACTGTGTGCCAATTTTAAGCCCATCTCCCAAGAAGCTCTGTGTCCCCCACTCACTCACTATCAGCATCCTAGCCTGATAGTTAGCTGGAGGATAGGAGAACACAGAAAATAAAATACAAGTTTTCTCAGCTCAGATCATTCTGGACCACTCAGTGACCCAGCATTTGACCACAGACAAACAGATGAGCCCAGTCAAGACCAGGAGTATCTGGCAGGGAGGTGAAAGGAAGGGTTGTATATATCCATGTAGGGCCACTGCTTAGTCACCATTGTGACATCAAATAAACTCTTAAAAGCAAAAGGATTTCTACTAATTTATAGGAAACTCATTTGACAGCAAAACCAAATCTGAACTTACATAAGGCTATTTGCACTTTTCATTTAACCTAACTTTTGTGTGAATACAAATATGTGTAGCTCAAAAAGATATTAATGTGTTTGACCATAGGGTTCTGCCCCAGATTTCACTGAAGATTTTACAAAATTCACTGTATATGCAAAGTGTTAGCTTTCTAAATTACACACACACACACACATACCACACACACACACACACACACTAAGCCAAAGCTAAAGCAAAAACAAAAAACAAACAAACAAAAAAAAAAACAACCTACCCAAATCTTTAAATATATCTGACTCAAAAATTTGGAAACCGGGAGAGAGATCCAAGATGGCCACGTAGCAGCAGCTCAGGATTGTAGCTCCCAGTGAAAGCACAGAGAGTGAGTGGATGCCGCAATTGCAGACAAATTTTTGATGCCCACAAACTGGGAGATTCCCGGCGAAGGAGCCACACGGGTCACCAGCGCGACTCTTTTGGCCAGTGCGGCTGTTTTGCCGGCGCCCGGCGCGGTGCTTCTCGGTGCGGAGTATACGGGACTGGGTGCCCTTTTATTGGGGCTCGGTTGGTTCTATCCCCACAAGGAGAACAGCAATTGGAAGCGCTGAGCACTGAGAGCAAGCATAGCTGAACCCGGGAAGCACAGCAAGCACAGCTGAACCCGGGAAGGCCCAGCTCTGTGGGGAAGGGGCGTCCACCAAGGAAAACTAAGAAACAGAAAAAACTTCATCACCAACAAGCCGGACGTCCACTCAGAGACCCAATCTGAAAGTCGGCAATTACAAAGACGACAGGTGGATAAATCCACAAAAATGGGAAGAAACCAGTGCAAAAAGGCTGAGAACACCCGAAATCAGAATGCCTCTCCTCCTACAGGGGATCACAGCTCCCCATCGGCAAGAGAACAAGGCCTGATGGAGGATGAGTGTGATGAACTCACAGAATCAGGTTTCAGAAGGTGGATAATAAGAAACTTCTGTGAACTAAAGGAACATGTTCTAAGCCAATGCAAAGAAACTAAGAACCTTGAAAGAAGATTTAACGAAGTGCTAATGAGAATGGACAACTTAGAGAAGAATATAAGTGAATAGATGGAGCTGAAAAACACAACACGAGAACTTCGCGAAGCATGCACAACTTTCAACAGCCGAATTGACCAAGCAGAAGAAAGGATATCAGAGGTCGAAGATCAACTCAATGAAATAAAACGAGAAGGCAAGATGACAGAAAAAAGGGTAAAAAGGAATGAACAAACTCTCCAAGAAATATGGGACTACATGAAAAGACCTAATCTACGTTTGATAGGTATACCTGAATGTGACGAAGAGAATGAATCCAAGCTGGAAAATACTCTTCAGGATATTATCCAGGAAAACTTCCCCAACCTAGCAAGGCAGGCCAATATTCAAGTCCAGGAAATACAGAGAACACCACAAAGATATTCCTCAAGAAGAGCAACCCCAAGACACATAATCATCAAATTCACCAGGGTTGAAATGAAGGAGAA
>PVKP010010125.1:0-65723 GCA_004027715.1 Plecturocebus donacophilus
CACGGAATGGCAAATTGGATAAAAAGCCAAAACCCATCAGTGTACTGTATCCAGGAAACACATCTCACATGCAAGGATACACAACGGCTCAAAATAAAGGGATGGAGGAAGATTTACCAAGCAAACGGAGAGCAAAAAAAAAGCAGGAGTTGAAATTCTCATCTCTGATAAAATAGATTTCAAACCAACAAAGATCAAAAGAAACAAAGAGGGACATAACATAATGGTAAAAGGATCAATGCAACAAGAAGAGCTAACGATCCTAAATATATAAGCACCCAATACAGGAGCACTCAGATACATAAAGCAAGTTCTTAATGACTTACAAAGAGATTTGGACTCCCACACAATAATAGTGGGAGACTACTTTAACACCCCATTGTCGATATTAGACAGATCAACGAGACAGAAAATTAACAAGGATATCCAGGACTTAAACTCAGATCTGGACAAAGTGGACCAAATAGACATATACAGAAATCTCCACCCCAAATCCACAGAATATACATTCTTCTTAGCACCACATCACACCTACTCTAATATTGACCACATAATTGGAAGTAAATCACGCCTCAGCAAATGCAAAAGAACGGAAATCATAACAGTCTCTCAGACCACAGCGCTATCAAGTTAGAACTCTGAATTCAGCAACTAATTCAGAACCACACAGCTTCATGGAAACTGAACAACTGGCTCTTGAATGTTGACTGGATAAACGATGAAATGAAGGCAGAAATAAAGATGTTCTTCGAAACCAGCAAGAATAAAGACAATGTACCAGAATCTCTGGGACACATTTAAAGTGGTCTCTAGAGGAAAATATATAGCAATAAATGCCCATATGAGAAGCAAGGAAAGATCTAAAATCAACACCCTATTGTCAAAATTGAAAGAGCTAGGGGAGCAAGATCAAAAAAACTCAAAACCTGGCAGAAGACAAGAAATAATTAAGATCAGAGCAGAACTGAAGGAGATAGAGACACAAAAAACTCTTCAAAAAATCAATAAATCCAGGAGCTGGTTTTTCGAAAAGATCAACAAAACAGACAGACTACTAGCCAGATTAATAAAAAGAAAGAGAGAATAATCAAATAGATGCAATAAAAAACAATAAAGCAGATATCACCAGAGATTCCACAGAAATACAAACCATCATCAGAAATTATTACAAACAACTCTATGCACATAAACTAGTAAACATGGAAGAAATGGGTAAATTCCTGGACACTTGCACCCTTCCAAGCCTGAACCAGGAAGAAGTTGAAACCCTGAATAGACCAACAACAAGGTCTGAAGTTGAGGCAGCAATTAAAAGCCTACCGCCCAAAAAAAGCCCAGGTCCAGATGGGTTCACAGCCGAATTCTACCAGACATACAAAGAGGAGCTGGTACCATTCCTTCTGAAACTATTCCAAACAATCCAAAAAGAGGGAATCCTTCCCAGATAATTTTATGAGACCAACATCATCCCGATACCAAAACCTGGCAGAGACTAAGCAAGAAAAGAAAACTTCAGGCTAATATCCATGATGAACATAGATGCAAAAATCTGCAATAAAATACTGGCAAACTGATTGCAACAGCACATCAAAAAGCTTATTCACCATGATCAAGTGGGCTTCATCCCAGGGATGCAAGGCTTGTTCAACATACACAAGTCTATAAACATAATTCACCACACAAACAGAACCAAAGACAAAAACCACATGATTATCTCAATTGATGCAGAGAAGACCTTTGACAAAATTCAACAGCCCTTTATGCTAAAAACTCTCAATAAACTAAGTATTGCTGGAACGTATCACAAAATAATAAAAGCTATTTATGACAAACCAACAGCCAATATCATACTGAATGGGCAAAAACTGGAAGCATTCCCTTTGAAATCTGGCACTAGACAAGGTTGCCCTCTCTCACCACTCCTATTCAATATAGTATTGGAAGTTCTATCCAGAGCAATAAGGCAAGAAAAAGAAATAAAGGGTATTCAAATAGGAAAGGAGGAAGTCAAATTGTTTCTATTGGCAGACAACATGATTGTATATTTAGAAGACCCCATCGTCTCAGCCCAAAATCTCCTGAAACTGATAAGCAACTTCTGCAAAGTCTCAGGATACAAAATCAATGTGCAAAAATCACAAGCATTCCTATACACCAATAACAGACTTAAAGAGAGCCAAATCAAGAACGAACTGCCATTCACAATTGCTACAAAGAGAATAAAACACCTAGGAATACAACTAACAAGGAACGTAAAGGACCTCTTCAAGGAGAACTACAAACCACTGCTCAAGGAAATAAGAGAGGACACCAACAAATGGAGAACCATTCCATGTTCATGGTTAGGAAGAATCAATATCGTGAAAATGGCCATACTGCCCAAAGCAATTTACAGATTCAACGCTATCCCCATCAAACTATCAATGACCTTCTTCACAGAACTGGAAAAAACCACCTTAAACTTCATATGGAACCAAAAGAGAGCCCACATAGCCAAGTCAATTCTAAGCAAAAGGAAAAAAGTGGGAGGCATCACACTAGCGGACTTCAAACTATACTACAAGGCTACAGTAATCAAAACAGTATAATACTGGCACCAAAACAGAGATATAGACCAGTGGAACAGAACAGAGGCCTCAGAGGCAACACCACACATCTACCACCATCTGGTCTTTGACAAACCTGACAACAACAAGCAAGGGGGAAAGGAGTCCCTGTTTAATAAATGGTGTTGGGAAAACTGCCTAGACATGTGCAGAAAGCAGAAACTGGACCCCTTCCTGACACCTTACACTAAAATTAACTCCAGATGGGTTAAAGACTTAAACATAAAACCTAACACCATAAAAACCCTAGAAGAAAACCTAGGCAAAACCATTCAGGACATAGGCGTAGCCAAGGACTTCATGACCAAAATGCCAAAAGCATTGGCAACAAAAGCCGAAATAGACAAATGGGACCTAATCAAACTCTACAGCTTCTGCATGGCAAAAGAAACAGTCATTAGAGTGAATCAGCAACCAACAGAATGGGAAAAAATTTTTGCAATCTACCCATCTGACAAATGGCTAATATCCAGAATTTACAAAGAACTAAAACAGATTTACAAGAAAAAAACAAACAAGTCCATTCAAAAGTGAGCGAAGGACATGAACAGGAACTTTACAAAAGAAGACATACATGAAGCCAACAAACATATGAAAAAATGCTCATCATTACTGGTCATTAGAGAAGTGCAAATCAAACCTACATTGAGATACCATCTCACATCAGTTAGAATGGCGATCATTAAAAAATCCGGAGACAACAGATGCTGGAGAGAATGTGGAGAAATAGGAACACTTTTACACTGTTGGTGGGAGTGTAAATTAGTTCAATCTTTGTGGAAGACAATGTGGCAATTCCTCAAGGACCTAGATATACAAATTCCATTTGACCCAGCAATCTCATTACTGGGTATATATCCAAAGGATTATAAATCGTTCTACTATAAGGTCACATGCACATGAATGTTCATTGCAGCACTGTTTACAATAGCAAAGACCTGGAACCAACGCAAATGCCCATCGATGATAGACTGGACAGGGAAAATGTGGCACATATACACCATGGAATATTATGCAGCCATAAAAAACGATGAGTTCATGTCCTTTGTAGGGACGTGGATTAACCTGGAAACCATAATTCTCTGCAAACTGATGCAAGAACATAAAATCAAACACTGCATGTTCTCACTCATAGGTGGGTGTTGAACAATGAGAACCCGTGGACACAGGGAGGGGAGCATCACACACTGGGGTCTTTTGGTGGGGAATAGGGGAGGGACAGCGGGAGGTGGAGAATTGGGGAGAGATAGCATGGGGAGAAATGTCAGATATAGGTGATGGGGAGGAAGGCAGCAAATCACACTGCCATGTGTGTACCTATGCAACAATTTGGCATATCATTCACATGTACCCCAAAACCTAAAATGTAATAAAAAAGAAAAAAAGGAAAAAAGAACAATTAGTAATCTTTAAACAGAAATCTTCTTTTGCCATTACTAAATTTAAATCAGTCTTTCAGAATCTTTATCTCAAAACAGTTCTGGCAAGGAGACAACTAAAGCATAGTCCATGTCTCTATTATTTAACCTGCCTCTTTCCCTTAACCCCAGCCTCAAAGCCTTTCTATATCCTTTCTCTTATAACCCACTGATACTTGACACAAACTCTGGATTAAGTATAACCAGTTTCATTTTCAGCCACAGAGATAACGTTTATGGCTTTATAGACATACAACAATCTGTACATATTTAAGTATATAATTTTAAGTTTTGACATATGTATGTACATATATGTACACCTGTGAAACCATCATCACAATAAAAATAACAAAGATATCCATCACCCCCAAAAGTTTCCTCATGCTACTTTGTAATCCCTTCCCATTCAGCCCAATCTCTGATGCCCTCTGCATTTCCAGGTAACTACTGATCTGCTTTTTGTCACTATAGATCAGTTGTCATTTTCTAGAATTTTATAGAAATAGCAACACACAGTATACTTTGTCTAACTTCTTTCTCTCAGCATAATTACTTTGAGATTCTATCATGTTATAATATATGTCAGTTCATTCCTTTTTATTGATAGGTAGTATTCTGTTGTATGGATGTAACAGAGTTTGTTTATCTATTCTCTGTTGAGGGACAAAATACTTTATTTCCAGTTTTCAGTTACTACAAATAAAACTGTTACAGACAAAACAAACAAACAAAAAAATGTTATACCTCCTAAATATGTTGCTTTAAGTTAACAATGAAATAAATCGTAATAATTACCATCTTTGGTTTCTGACTTTTTGTTTCCGACAGAAACAGTAAATAACCCATTTTTAAGAGAATAATTATAAATTATATTGTTGAATTTAAAAGTTAGTAGATAAAAATTAAATGAAAAAGAGTTAGCATTTGTGCCTCTGTGAAATTTTCTTCATTCACATTGAACCAACCTAAAGAAAAAGATGTGAAAAAATATCATCCTTACTGAAAGGGAATACCTCTAGCTTCATTATACAAATGCACAGTTTTCTGGAAGTTTAACAGGATTTAGAGCAAATGAAAGAGGATCTAAGATATCATATAAATCCTATTAATAAAAAGCATGGAAAACTTTGTGGGCAGTAAGAAAATTACATCTCAAAATATCCTACAAATGTTTTCCAATATAGAGACACTAAAATAGTGTATATGTGTGTGTTCTACAGGAGACAGAATAATTTTTTTTTTCAGTAAATTTCATCAGGCATGTCAATACAGCACAAAAGGAAAGACTGATCAATTATATGTCATCACTTTTGCTTATTGACTAAATCCCTAAATAGAAAAGATATGGTCTAATGATAAGCGTGGCGAGTAAGCAATTGTGTAAACGTCTATGTACAAAAATTGTAGCAGCAGACTAAAAGAAGCTTTGGAATGGAGAGTAAATAAAATACATTTAAATTCAATTTTTATTGTCATTACATTGGAAAGTGAAGCAAGATATACCATTCACTTTATGGCTAAGAAGAATTTAAGATATTCAACCAACTTTCATGGAATTTAGATTTTTTAAAAAATATAGACTTTAGCATTAACTATGTCTATAGGTTCCTCTCCCTCCTCTGAAGTAACTGAATGTGTGAACAGTGCCTACACATCAGATATCCTACAACAGAGATTTAGGCATAAATTCAAACAGCGGATATGTAAAAAATAGTCCATGTATATGATTTTCAGGCAAATAGTTCATCTAGATATTTGCGGCTTCTGACGAAAAATAAATAATACCAAAATAAATGGGAATAATGGAATAATTTTGTAGAGAGGGAACAGCCGCAAAGGACAAAGAGGAGGAGGAGAAAAAGAATATCTTGCAAAAGGCGATCTCAAACATGCTTGAAAAGAAGATTTAATGTAACAAAAGAAATTTTAAGCAAGCCACATAATTCCAGCAGCACAAATATGAAATTTGAAACTCTGAGTAATAGAAAATTGAATGTAGAAGAGCTGGATAATGAAAAAAAATCGTTAAGAAGAAAGAGGACCATCACAATAGCTAAACAGTATAATCAACAGAACAAAATCAATACTGAAGACATAAAACTCAGTGAAACAAGCAGCAGACCTAAGAAAATGTGCACAGTAACACTGCCTGATGTGAGATATCCCATGTAGGAAAAAAAGGCATATGTGTGCTTATGCTTGTGTGTGTTTGCAATGGATGTGAAATTAGTTTGAGAAATGTGCTTAGATAAAATTGTTTACAACTGTAAGATTAGTAAGATCTTTAAATATGATAATACACAATTTTTAATCTTCCTGATATTGATAAAGTTCCTATATATATATAACTAACATTAATATTTCCATGAAAACTCTACATTTAAATGCAGTTTGAACAATATCTTACAGACAAAATGCAGGGATCTAAAGAAGGCAATAATTAGAGAGAACATTTAAGACAGAAAAAGAAAACTACCATAGATAAAACATATATCTAAAAGAAAAATTATAGCAAAACGAAGAGAAAATATGCTGAATACTATAATAAAAAAGCATTTTTTTAAATAAAAAAGTTAAAATAAAAATTCCAGGGAAAAATTGTTTAAGATAAAGGGCACATTGTGGTGAAGATATATAATGAGAATATTACTGTATTGTGATTAAGAACATAGATTTACTCAGTACCGTATTGAGACAAGTTATATAATTTGCCTTATCTTGTGATGTCACTAGTAAATTAGAAATAACTACATTTACTTAATGACATTTATATATTTCATGTATTTAAACTCCTCAATAAATTTTGAAGCATAGTAAGTTCAGTAGATATTTTACTGTTAATATAATAATGTTATTGAATTCTCATTTTACTAAAGAATTCTACAGACATCCAGGCCATTTACAAACTTAAAACTATCAAATTTGTCTTTTGCTTTTTAAAATAGATTTTATTTTTTAAAAATAGTTTTAGGTTTAGAGCAAAATTAAACTGAAGATACAGAAGAGATTTTTCATATGCTCTCTGTCACTACATATGCATAGACTCTCCTATTTATAGATACACTCCATGAGAATGATGCATTGATGAATCTACATTGACACATCATTATCAACCAGAATCTATAACTTACATTAGTGTTCACTCTCAACATAGTACATTCTATTTGAACAATTGTACAATGACATATATACCATTTTAATATCAGAGTAGTTTCCCTGACCTAAAAATCCTTGTACTCTTCCTTTTTATTCCTACCTCCCTGCTGATCATCACTTATATTTTTACTGTCTCCACAGTTTTGCCTTTTTCAGACTGCTATTTTGGGGATCATACTGTATGTAGTCTTTCCAGTTTGGCTTTTCTCACTATTTGCCTAACATTTTCCTCCATATGTTTTTGTGGCTTGATAAGTATTTATTTTGAGCATGGAATAATATTTCCCTGTCTGGATGTACCAAAGTTTTTTTATTTAACAACCTACCGAAGGTCATCTGGTTGCTTACACGTTTTGGCAACCATGAATAAAGTTGGTATAAACATCTCGGTGGGTATAAACTTATACCCACATTTTTGTGTGGGTATAAGTTTTCAACTCCTCTGGGTAAATACCAAGAAATACAATTGCTAGATTGTATCTTAGTAGTATATTTACTTTTGTAAGAAACTGCCAAACTGTCTTCCATCTTGGCTGTACCATTTTGCATCCTGACAACAATGAATAAATGTTCCTGTTGTTCCACATCTTTACCAGCACTCGATGTTGGTATTCTGCCTGTTGAGCACTACAATAGGTGTGTAGTAGTATTTCATTATTATTTAAATTTGCATTTACTTGATGACATACGATGTGGATTTTCATATGAGTGCTTATTTCCTATCTGAATGTCTACTTTAGTGAGGTTTCTGATAAGATCTTTGGCCTATTTTTAAATAGAGGACTTTTAAAAATGTTGAGTTTTAAGAGTTCTTTGTATATTTTGGATAACATGTATTGGATGTGTGCTTTGCAAATATTTTCTTCTAGACTGTGGCTTTTCTCATTTTCTTGACATTGTCTTTCACAGAGTAGGAGTTATTAATATTAATGATATTAATATTTTGGTTAAATATTAATATCATTAATATTAAATTTTTAGTTAAATATTTTATAATTTTGCTTTTCTACTTATTAACACATTAGTTATACTTCTTTTTGTACATATTTTAGCAGTTGCCCTAGAATTTGCAATGCACATTTACAACTAATCTAATTTCACTCTCAGATAATAATATATCGCCTTAAGATTAGTCCAAATACGTTGCAATAACAAAACAACCTAATTCTTCTCTTCTTTATATTATTGCTGTCATTTGTTCTACTTATACATAGACATATAAGCATACATATGCGTACATAAGCAGACATTATTGAATATATTGTTGCTATTGTTATTTTTAATAAACTGTTACCTGGAAAGCAATTAAGAGTAAAACGAAGTTTTTATCTTACCCACTTATTCCTTCTTTGATGTTCTTTCTTTATGTAGAACTGAGTTTCTTACCTTTATCATTTTCCTTCTTTACCCTCAACAAGTGCCCTCAATCTACATTTGTCTGAGAAAGACTTTGTTTCTCCTGCCCCTCCTTCACTTTTTAAAGATAATATTTCAGAGGATAGAATCATAGATTGTTTGATTTTTCTCTCAATACTTTAAATATTTTACTCTTTCTTTCTTGTATGGTTTTTGATAAGATAGATGTATTTCTTATATTTACTCCAATGTATATAAGGAAAAATCTTATTTCCTATGTCTGGCTTCTTTTGGGTTTTCTAAAATTATAATTTCCTATAGTTTAAAAATTATATGCATAGATGTAGGTTTTTTGGTGTGTATCCTGCTTGACTTTCTCTGAGCCTCTTGAATCTGCAGTTTGGTTTGTGACATTAATTTGGGGAAATTTTTGTTATTATACTTCCAATACTTCTATTCCTTTCTCTCTTATTCCGTATTGCTCATTACATGCATGTTATATCTTTTATAGATGTTCCACAGTTTCTGAACATTCTGGTCTCATAGCCAATTGCCAGTCCTTTTTCTTCTTCTTTTTCACTTTTTGGCATTCTATTGAAATATCCTCAAACTTCTATATTCTTTTCTCAGCTGTGTGTAGTCTACCAACAAGCTTATCAAAGGCATTCTTTATTTCCGATACAGTGCTGTTGATCTCTAATATTTTTTTCTGAGAATTTCTATCTCTATTCTTATATCATCCTTTTTCTTTAATAATGTTATTTTACTGATTAGGGCCCTAAATATCTTCATCATAAGTGTTTTAAATTCCTAGTCTAATAATTCTAACTTTCCTGCCATATTTGAGTCTGCTTCTGTGGCTCTTCAAACTGTGTATTTTTCTTTTTTTGTTTGCTTGCTTGCTTTCTAGTGTTTCTTGTAATTTTTCTTGACCATTGGATATGGGTAAAAGGAACAGCTCTAAATAGGCCTTTAATAATGTGGTGGTAAGTTGTGATGGAATGGGTCGTGTTCTATTGTTGTATGAGTAGGTCTCAGTCTTTTAGTGAGTTTGTACCACTGGATTTTAAACTTCACAGCTGCCTTTTCATTTTCCTGCCCTATGCCTTTGGTGAGAAATCATTCAGAGAGGAATGAAGTTGAGTTTTTTTCCTTTACATAGGTCAGTCAGTCTCTGACAAAACCCAGGCATGTTTAGGCTGTGGTTAAATTATTTCTTCTGAGGGAAGATCTTGTCATGAAGAAAAGAATGCTCTGGCATTTTGTAAGATGGTTCTTCTTCCCCACACTCTGATGGGAGCATGAGGGATCTTTTCTCTGTGCAAACTTCATTGATTTCCTGGAGATAAAACTCACAAAAGTGTGGGGGCCTCCAACGACTAGGTCTTGATACTATTCTGTATCAAGAGTAGTTGTTGATTTTTTTAGCTTGTTTTATTTTTACTTTTGATAGAGTTTAGTGACAACTTCCAGCTTTTTATATGTTGGATTGGAAACATGTTGGATTGGAAAGCAGAAGTCTATGTTTCAGATTTTTTTCACTTCTTAAAATACATGTGCATATGTGTGTGTGTGTGTGTGTGTGTGTAATTGTAATTGTAGGATCTTTAAGATTCTTAAATTGTAAAACAAAATTAAATAAATGTCAATATATTGGTTTATTTACTGCATATTGTTTCTCTTTTAAATAATATCACATAAAATTTTACAGATAAAATGACTATTCTATCTCTATATCTTCTTTTTTTTTCTTCCAGGTGTGAACACTATCCGGTACTTGATTAATATTATTCTCATGAGTATTATGTGCTTTTATAGTCTCACTGCATAAAGGTATTCATAAAGAAATGAATAATGTATTATTTATTTTCAAATTTAAGAAAATGGCATTATTCTATGTTTTCGTATGTGTACTCTTTTGTAAATCAGTTTTTTCAATCAGATTTCTGACATATATCTGATGTATTAAAAATGTGGTTTAATAATTTCAAATGCTGTATAGCATGTCATTGTATGAATAAATAAAACACCATTTATTTAACCATGTGTTAGGAATAGAAAATGTATCTTAGTTTCAAGTACAAAATTTGAATATGATCATCTAACTTGACCGTATATTATGCTATGCAAAAAAATCAATAAATTTCAATATATGTCAATTATATATTTTAACATAAGTTAAAACTAAGTAAAATGAGGATGGAATATATTTAACTATTAAAAACAGAAACAAGTTTTCTGAATAATGTCTGGGTCAAAAAATCTTAACAAAAATATAAAATATCTACACACAATGAATAATTAGGAGAACATAGTTAGAATTAAATTATGTAAAAATAAAAATATAATGTAGACAAAGCACATTTCAAAAAATTTATAGTCTTCATTATTACGGCAGCTACCCAGTGATACATGGAAATAACTGAAATTACACTCAAGATGATGGAAAAATAATGACACTTAAAACCAAATAAAAGAAATAGGACAGAATGAATAAAGACTCAGGAAAAAGTTTAATGAACAAAGTATCAGAACAATTTATAAATAAATCCTAGAACTGGAAACCAAAAAGTATTTAATATATTAGATACAATGTGGAAAGAATGAACAACTATATACAAGTATAAAAGACAAGTGAAAAAATATTTTTAATAAGAAATTAAAAGAAAAATTAAAGACATTTTTAAACTAATTATTTTAAAATTGTTGATAAAACTGACTAATAGGAGTATAGAGGAGGATTACTGACTATGAAGAAGCAGCATAAAAGAATGAAAGAATTTTATGGGTGACAGAACTGTTTTATGTACTGCCTGTGTTGATGGATATATGCATTTGTCACAGAAGTGTGATACTACAGTTAATTTTACTGTTTGTAAAGTTCCAAAAACATTTATCCAAGATGCTAGAAGAGCCCCAAATGAAATAATAACTGTAACCAGTGATTCTTATTGTATTACAAGTAAATAGCAAAACCACATTAATGTGGTAGAGAAAAAAATTACTAACCTAAGTTACTTTGGAAAATATTATTTTGCCTGGATCCTGTGATACTAAAAGCAAAGATGCAAAAATGAAAGAGTGAACTTTGAAACATGCTCTTGATCCTCTATGAAAGTATGTGTCCTAGATGGGTTACATCTACTTGGAGAAAAACATAACTTCATATTTGTACAGAGGCATGATTCACAGGTGGAAATATGACCAAAAATACTATCTGGGATAATGGTGGCCCTTCATAGAAATGAGAAGAATAATTTATCTTTCATTCATTCAGGAAAGGTCATATAAGCATAAAATCAGTAGAAATATGATTATAGAAAGATATCAAGTTAATTCTATATTAAACTACAATTAAAGGAAATATTGGGACAGAGTCCAAAAAAAGTTCCTTAAATAAGTTTGAATGATACATTTTCTTCTTTGAAAGTGTCCATGTACATTAGTGATTAAATTTTCTAAATAATCCTGAAATTAAGAATCTTTTTAATTTTAACTTGCCACTTAAGGTATCATACAAAAAGAAAAATTCTGAAACACAATATTAGTAAATGTTATATCTGAGTAAATAGTTACAGGTGATGTGATTATTTGATTTCCAAATTTTACAATTTTAAGACAAAAAGAATACATGCATATTTAAAAGATAAGCTTTTAATATTCCTTTAAAAAAGACTTCAAATAAATTTAAGAACAATATTTTTAAAAAATTATATAACTTTAAAAAAATATTACAATGTAAAGTCTTAACACTGTGTTTTTCATTGCCATTCATTACAAATACTTGTTCCTCCTTCTCACTCCACCATGTTAAAAAAAAATAGATGTTGAAGTCCTAAACTCCACTGTGGCTATATTTAAAGAATGGGCCTCTGATTTATTAATAGTAGTTTAGGTTAAATGACGTCATAAGGGTGGGGCCCTGATACTACAGAATTATTTTCCTCATAAGAAGAGACACTAGCAGGATATGGGGGTTCATGCCTGTAAACGCAGCATTTTGGGAGGCTGAGGCAGAACCACTGATTAAGGCCAGGAGTTCAAGACCAACTGGCAAACACAGTGAGACCATGTCTCAAAAATATAAAAATAAAAATTTTTAAAAAGAAGAGACACCAGAGATCTTAACCTCTCTCTCTCTCTTCCTCTTTCTGTCTCTCTTTCTCTCTTCCTCTTTCCCTCTCTCTCTTTCTTAGCAAATAGGCACCAAGGAAAGTTCATGTGCAGACATAGCAGGAAGGCAGCTGCAAGCAGGAAGAGAAGCCTCACTAGGAACCAAATTTGCTAGCAACTTGGTCACTAACTTCTAGCCTCCAGTACTGTGAGAAAATAAATGTTTGTTGTTTAAGCTACCCAATCTGTGGTGTTTTATTATGGCAGCTAGAGCAGAATATCATACCTTACATCATATATTCATGATTGCTCATACCTCCTTGCTCTCTCAACCATATTTCTTTATAGGAGCTCCAACTTCCCAGCAGTTTTACTTAGTAATGTGGTTAGATATGTTCATCAATAAGGTTTTCAATGATATGAGTAGTTTTTGTCGTTACTTTAGAAAAATCACTGGTGGGGAAGAAAAGGCAGTTGTGACACTTATTCCCTCAGCTCTCTCCCTACTGAGGTAACCAGTTGCCAGTGGAGTTGCTGCCCTATAAAAGGCCACTAATTTTATGCAACAACCTCATAGCTCTCCCCTCCAGCACTCTTCAAGCCAGAGAGAAGCAACATCTCACTAGTATTAGCCCTCAGCTTATTCACACTTCCCTTTTGGTTTCCATTAACTTTTAAACACTCTCTTCTTAAATCATGTCAACTGCCTCTTTTGAATGCTTTATTTTCTGTAGAGAAACAGATTGATATGAAAAATGAAGTTTTTACATTCTAGCAAGTTGAAAGCAAAAAGGATAATTTATCCTGGGCACATTATCATTTGTCTGTGGTCTCACAAAAGCAGGAAGCTTTATAAAAGCTATAATAAATGCTGCCCTCAAATACTGGAACAAAAATAAAAGTTAATATTTCCAGTGTATGGTTAAACCAGGAGTGTTTCTTCTCATTCCATTTTGTTAAAATGCTAAGCAAAAAGAAAACACAAAACCTGTTAGCATATGTTAGTCTATTCTTCAGGCAGGAAAGTCAAGAAGACTTACACATGGCTTTTGTATATGTACCTGACTAGCTGTCACAGGTTTAAGAGACCTGATCAAAATGACACAAGTTAGTAGAAGAGCATAAGCCAGAACTAAGACTTTTTTGCATTACACTCTCTGAAACTGGATTCAGGGACTGGTAAGCATAAATGACAGGTTCAATGTTTGAGAGAAACTAAATTATGTCCCCATATTACATAGATATATGGAATGAAGAGAAATTTGGAAAACAGTCATGGAGAAAAAAAATGAATGGAGCTATGAGCAAAAGGCAACATAGAATCCATGATTACCATAAAATTTTCAAGTTCAACACTTTCTCATTAGATCACATCTCAAGCCAAAAGGAATATGAACATCAATTCCCAAATTCCTGGGGAAGAGTGAGGGCCTGGAAAGTTGTGTGACACAGAGTACAAGTGACCATTGCTTATGAGGAGGTTTTCTGCATTCAAGCTGAAATATCAAGAACACATTGGCTGCTTTAATTTTCTCACATCTTGCCAAAAGTCACAACATGAATGTGTATGAAGCAATATGACAGCTCTCTAGCACACTTCTGTTGACCAATTTTTGCTAAGAACTTACCAATAACTTGTCACCATAAAGCGCAAGTAGTCATCTAAATTTCTGAGTGAATAACAGTGCCATTTTATTAACTATTGTTCATTATTACATGACAGTACTTTTGCATTTTTATTAACTATCTCCAAAGAACAAGCATTATACACAGAAAATATAATCATCAATATTTACATAAACTGATAGGATACTCACTAAATTAAATTTTAGAATTTCCTTATATGTTTTGCTTTCCATGAGGCATAATGTTTATAAAATCCCATTTGTTTTATCCCTGAGTTTCATTTTTCTTTAGGAAGTTGTATATATCCTGCTGAATTTCATATGCCCGCTCTGGGAAAGACTGCTACATCAGCACTCTGACCATCTCAGTTGTGTAAACTATGCAACAGTTAATTTAATTAAACATCAGGAAAAAAAAAAGTGACATTTTGTGGGGAAAAAAAAAAGACTGCTAAAACATTAGGAGAAGATGAATATTTTTCTTTCCCTTTCATAAATGTCTAACTCAGAGAAGAATGAGTTATCAGATTTCTGTTCTGCAAGTCAGAGCTAAAGACCAGGGACCTAGTGTTGTTTAATCCCTACCAGATGTGAGAAACGATAGGAAGAATAAAGAGAAATGAGGTTTTTCTCATGCATTTCTATAATGAAGATAAAATGGAAGCTTTAAAATTTTTTATGCTGCAGGTAAAGTGAAAGTTGATACATACTTAACACTGTACGAAGAAAACTTCAATTTTACAACACTAAAAATTATCATGCTTTAATTTTATACATGTAATCCAATGATATTCTTTTCTATATTGGAAGAGAAACACTTTCCATAAAATGTTAGTATCCACTTCTGTTCTGAGATACATTTCTATGTTTGCTATTTCCATTCAGATGTAATGTCAACATCAAACTTCAGCCAATCTTAAAATCTTTGTAATCACTTCATTTTCCTTACATTGTTTTACTCAAAATGATAGAATAAAAATAGAAATTCAAATACATTTATCTTCTAGAACTGTATAAAGTTTATTGTTAAATTAATTTTCATTAAAATTTCCTGATCTCTTCATATTATCTTGCTATTTGCCTCTAATGCTTTATTAACTGTTCCCCTATAAGTCTTCAATAGACAGTCAAGGGTCTGTGGCATAGGATACTTTTCTTTAGCTCTCCTTCTAACAGTGAACAAACAGCCTCACCAGCCTTCAGCTGAGCACATGTCTATTTTGGGTGCTTTACATTTTAAATATGAAAGAAACCACTGCCTAAGCATGTCACTTAAAAGGAAGAGCAAACTTTGATATCTAAAAATAAACAAATCTGATGTGTGCTAACATGAATATATACAATTATTATTTATAATGAAAATAAAAAGAGTCAAATATATCATATATCTTTTTAAGGTATGCTGGACAGAAGTTGAAGAAACCTATTATCTAAGAATACTCTTGACATGCAATAATATTTTCTATATTGTTAACTGATAGCAAAGTAGGGAAAGTATAACAAACCGATTAAAGTAGCCTAGAGAAAATTACTGGTTAATCTATCTGTGAACGATTTTTACTCTCTTTTCTTTGGTAATGATTTTTGCGTCTTGTACTTCATTCGCTAGTTTTCTTTACTGAATATAAATTTTCTTAATTAAAAAAGTAATTTACAAATGGAGATTGCAGTAATTATCATACAGGTAACTACTGTTTATTTTTTGAATCTCTGTATGTTTAAATATTTTAAAGCACAAATAAGCTATAAGTATGGAAAGTTAAAGGCATTAAGGAGAAACGTTTTGAAAGAAACTGTTACTGGGGACAAACCTTTTATGCTTTCTGGTGGAGACTGAAAGATATAATAAGGTTTTGACAAGTGTATCACTAACATTCTGTGAGAACAGTATGAAATGCTTTCTAGACTTCACTTTAAGAAAGCACTTTTTTCCCCCAGGTGCAGGGAATCAGCAGATATATCCTTATATGCCTCAGCTGCAGGGAGCAGCCTTGGCCAGCATGCCCTATCTGGAGAGTGTATACCTGATTGTTCATTATTTGGAGGTGGAAAGATCATGTTTGCCAAATTGAGGACAACTCAGAAGAGCCATGCTAGTTCCAGAACATGCCATATGTTGGGCTGGGGCAATTGTTGGGCCTGCATTACAGCTCAGCTTCTTCCTTGTCCAATTCTGTTTTATCCCCGATATAGTTTGGTTCTGTGTCTCCACCTAAAATCTCATATTAAATTGTAATCCCCAGTGTTGGAGGTGGAGCCGAGTTGGAGGTGACTGGATCATGGAGGTGGTTTAGCACCATTCCCCTAGTGCAGTCTCATGATAGAGTTCTCACAAGATCTGGTTCTCTAAAATTGTGTAGCATGTTCCCCTTCCCTGTCCCTTCCTCCTTCTCCAGTCATGTACTATGTGCCAGCTTCCCCTTTGCCTTTTGCCATGATTGTAAATTTCCTGAGGCCACCCAGCCATGCTTCCTTTACAGCCTGCAGAACCATAACCCAAATTAACCTTTTTCATAAATTACCCAGTTTCAAATAGTTCTTTATAGCATAGCAATGTGAGAATGAACTAATATAGAACATTTGAATCAGAGAAGTGAAACATTACTGTAAAGATACCTGAAAATGTAAAAGCAGTTTGGAACTGGGTAACAGGCAGAGGTTGGAACAGTTTGGAAGGCCCAGAAGAAGATAGGAAGATTAGAAAAAGCCCCAACTGCTCCAGCCACAGCTGTAGCTAATAAGGCCCCAGATATGTCTAAGGCCACTGCTCTAGAGGGTGCACACCATTAAGCCTTGGTGTCTTCCTTGTGATGTTAAGCCTTCAAGTGCACAGAGGGTAAGAATTGAGGCTTGGAGCCTCCACCTAGCTTTCAGAGGATGTATGGAAAAGACTGGATGTCTAGTCAGAAGTCTGACGCAGAAGCTAAGCCCTCATGAAAAACCTTTATTAGGGCAGTGTGGCAGAGAAATGTGGGGTTGGAACCCACACACAGAGTCCCCACTGGGGCACTGCCTATTGGAGCTATGGGAAGAGGACCATCATCCTCTAGACCCCAGAATGTTGGATCCACCAAGAGCTTGCACAGTGCACTGGAAAATCCATGGACACTTATTGCCAGCCCATGAAAGCAGCTGTGGCATCTGTACCCTGCAGAACCACATGGGCAGAGCTGCTTAAGGCGTTGGGAGCCTAGTACTTGCATCAGTGTTGCCTGAATGTGAGGCATGGAGTCAAAGAAGACTATTTTGGGGCTTTGAGATTTAATGACAGGCCTGCTGGGTTTCAGACTTGCACGGGTGCTGTAGCCCTTTTGTTCTGGCCAATTTCTCTCTTTTGGAATGGAAGCATTTACCCATGCCTGTACTCTTATTGTATCTTAGAAGTAATTAACTTGTTTTTTATTTTACAGGCTCGTAGGTGGAAGGAATTGCCTTCTCTCAGATAAGACTTTGGACTGTGGACTTTAGCGTTAATGCTGGAATGAGTTAAGACTTTGAAAGACTGTTGGGAAGGCATGATTGCATTTTAAAATGAGAGAAGTTCATGAGATTTGGGAGGGGCCAGGTGTGAAATAATATGGTTTGGCTGTGTCCCCACCCAAAACTCATGTTGAATTACAGTCTCAGTGTTGGAGGTGGGGCCTGGTGGGAGGTGATTGAAACATGGGATTGGTTTCTAGTGGTTTATCATCCCCCTAGTGCTGTCTTGTGATAAAGTTCTCATTAAATCTGAATGTTTTGAAGTACATACCACCTCCCTCTTTGCTCTCTCTTCCTCCTGCTTCAGCCACATTGGACATGCCAGCTTCTTTGCCTTCTGCAATGATTATAAGTTTCTCAAGGCGTCCTCAGCCATGCTCCCTGTACAGCATGTGAAATCACGAGTGAATTAAACCTATTTTCTTTATAAATTACCCATTCTCAGATAGTTATAGCAATGTTAGGATGAACTAATACAATCCTTCTGCCTTTTTAAAGTGTTGATCTCAAGGGTATTTTCAAATAAACAACTGACACATCTCAGAGTCTGTGTCCTAGGGAATTCACACAGAATCAAATAAAGCAGAATAAGAAAAATTATCCTAATCCTAAGCAAACACCAATGATTCTATTATAATGTTATGGTATGTTTAGATATGGGAAAAAGTATTCCTCTATTTTCTTGGACATGGTTACTTCAATATAAAATTAAGGATTAGTGTACTGATTTTCCCTAATATGCTGTCCTCCAGTTGCATCCATATTATTGTGAATAAAGCCAGCACAGAAGGACATTGCATGTTCTTGCTCTTGTATGACAGCTAAAAAAGGTAAACTTACGAAGGTAGAGTATAGAATGATGTTTATCAGAGGGTTGGAAGGGTAGGATGGATTGAGGAGAGGTAGGTTAATAGAAACAAAAACACAAGTACATAGAATAAGTTCTGGTCTTCAATGGCGCTTTAGGGTGACTATAATTGACAAGAATTTACAGTATACTTAAAAATAGCCAGAAGAAAATATTTGGAATCTTCCCAATATGAAGAAATAAAAAATGTTTGAGGTGATGAACATTTTAAATATTCTGATTTGATCATTATACATTGTATACATGAATCAAAATATCACATGTACCTCCATAAATATATACAATTATGTATCAATAAAAATTAGCATTTTTATTTCTATTAGACTCTTACTAGAATTTTATTTGTTTTGAAGTTATAAGTTAAAATTAAGAAGACTTAATATATTAAATCCTCCTAAAAAGCAGCACCATAATTATCTTCATCTTCTCAAATCCTATTCTTTCCTGTTTAATTCAGTAAAGTTTTAATTAATTCTTCAAATAGGGACAGCACATTTCTTGTTAAGGATATTACACAATCTTTTAGTGCTTTCTCTCAGTTGTGAATGAAAACTTAGTTTCTCTTGAATGTTCTGATGTGTATGTAATTTCCTTATTACTGTAATATTAACATTCCCTCAATGAATCACTTTGTAAACATTGTTCTACCTATATTGTTCTATGTTTATGATCTTAAAATTATACAGCA
The DNA here is from genome assembly GCA_004027715.1 of Plecturocebus donacophilus. Taxonomy (NCBI): domain Eukaryota; kingdom Metazoa; phylum Chordata; class Mammalia; order Primates; family Pitheciidae; genus Plecturocebus; species Plecturocebus donacophilus. The sequence goes on from PVKP010010125.1 coordinate 19,311, forward strand.
TGTTGTTTTTGGCACATCTCATTTAATTTTTTAAAGTTAAAAATTAATATACAAAAACCATTAAGACTATTTTATTTAATTTTTCAATATGTGTTCTGGAAATCATTAATATATCAATCTACTGCAGTTTCTTTGAGGATACCCTGTTAGAATGGGAAGAACTCAGCTTTCTTGGCAAGTCAAAAATTTTGGTTATTGTTATAAGATTAGTAAGTCAGTTTAGCTTCAAATATTTTGCTCCCTATTATTTGCTCAAAATAAACATAAATGTCTGGAGCAGCAGCTTTTAAACTGCTGTGTGAAGAGGCACTGGGGTGCTTGTTAAGATGCAGATTTTCAGACTTTTCTTTAAGAAAACATAATTTTGACTTTCTTAAATGTGTCCCAAATGATCCTGATGTAGGTGGGTCTAGAACTGTATTTTGAATGACACTGGGCTGATGGTGCTGGGCTGGCTCAAGGATACTTAGTACCAGGCATAGTCACATCCTCAAGGAAATTAAAACTTCTGAGATGAATCCACGGCGATAATGACATTGAATGCAGTCTTTGCGAGGGGAGAAATTAGCCTGTTTTGTTCACATTGTTATGTTTCATTTTAAAAAGCACAAGATGACATAAATTGTAGTTGTTTGTTTTTTATTCAACATGAAGAAATTTATAGAAGGATTTTATCTAACCTAAGTTATTATGATTACTATTTATAGTCAGAGTATGCCTTTATAATTACTCTTTATTTTTACTTCTTTTCCAGGTGTTTGGTTTTGTTGTTGCTCCTTTCATTTATTCTTTTTTTTTTCCTTTGGGTTGTATGATTTCAGCCATTTCTCTAGTTTTCTAGCGAGTAGTACACCAACTATTTTATGTAATAATTTATGTAAGCTCCCACTAAGACACTTTTATCTGCAAAGTATTATTTTTAGTCTTTCACATTATGTATGAAATTATTTATGTTATTTATTGTTCAGACCCTTTTTGAAAGCTATTGCTTCATTTTGCTTAGGATCTAGTATAACCAATAAATGTTTTGAGTATCTTTTGATACTTTTCTGATGTTTGCCTATAAAAATTCTATTTATTCTTCAGATTTCTGAGAATATTTTCAAAATTCACTAAAATATCACCTTCTTTATTGTAGACAATATTTCTGTTACTTTTCGAAAGGGTAGTGTGAATGTTTTCAATTTGTCTATATTGAACTATATATTCTTCCATTGTCTCTTTATTTTATATTCTATGTTATTTTTGGAGCTTATTTTATAAAAATTCGACTTCAACTTACAATTTTATTTTCCCAGATAAAACTTTCAACTCAAAAATTTATTCTCAAATTGTTAATTATTCCATTTAGTGTTTCTATTGAATTTTTATTGAGTTTTACGCTTTACTCGCAAATAAATTGTAAATTTTCAATATATAATTTTTCTTCTTCTTAATAGTATCCTATTCTTGCTTATATTATATATCTTTTTTTCTTTTTTTTTATTTTTGCTCTACTGCCCAGGCTGGAGTGCACTGGTGCGATCCTGGCTCACAGCAACCTCTGCCTCCCAGGTTCAAGCAATTCTCTGCCATAGCCTCCTGAGTAGCTGGGATTATAGGCACATGCCACCATGCCTAATTTTTTGTATTTTTAGTAGAGATGGGGTTTCACCACCTTGGTCAAGCTCTTCTTGAACTCCAGACCTTGTGATCCACCTGCCTCAGCCTCACAAAGTGCTGGGATTATAGGTGTGAGCCACCATGCCTGGACATATCTTTTTTATATATAAATTTATAAATTATGCTCATTTAAAGTATTTTTGTCTATATTAAATATTTCCCCTAAGATAAATATTTTTTAATCTGATGTTTCTCTTTCATAATTTGGTCTTTCTCAGATTTGATAATTAAAGATTCCCTTTGATTTATTTTCTAAATATTGTCTCAATATTTACAATTGAGAGCACTTGTTATTGTTAATCTTCTGGAGATTACAGGCTTCCATGACAGAAAGTTAATTATTTTGGTTGAATAATATATTTAAATAGTTAAATATACATATACATATAACCATTACTGTTATTAGCCATCATATAACTAAAACAAACATTACATTAAAATAGCAGTTTTTGTTAAAAGAAAATTTTATTAGTCACTAAAGGAGGTGATTTCTAAGATACTATTTATCTATTAAAAATGTTACATTTCCTGGTTGTTTACTGGCTAGAAAAAAATGTTATATATTGCTAAGAAAAAACTAATCTAAGAAACTTGTGGCACTATTAATTTTTGATGGGCATATCACTGTTACTCTTGATATTTCCAGAGTAATAATTCCCATTTTGTCAATTGCTTATATTTACCAAGTTATACACAGAAGCAGCTAGGATTTATTTGAAAATCACAATTTTTTACATAGGAAGTACTTTTCAGTGTGCAATGCATTTTGATGCTTCACGTCATTTTTTAAAGAACTTACAATTCTTCCCCAAGGGATAATATTCTGATGGCACTATTTAAAAATCGAATGTCCTTTCACACACTCTTTCAGCATGTCTTTAAAAAATAAAATAACAAAATACTATTTTTTAAATGTCAGAACTAATTAAATTCATTTTTCCATAACATATTCATTTACCATTAGGTACACTTTCTTCTTTCCACTTCCCTGGTCCCATTTCTTTCCTTTCCTCTTATATCCAGAGGCTCTTCCAGCTTTTTATTTTAAATCCCCTTTGTCAGCCCTTATTGCAATGAAAATCTGGCCATATTCCTCCAAAATTTAGATGAACCTTACTCCATCACTTGTGTACAGAGGGACATGATGTAATCCCAAAATGGTATCTCACTTTTGAAAGAGAAAAAAATAGAAGTGCAAGGACATTTTTATCCCAGTGTTTTCCACTCTTAATAATACTGCAACCTTTTTAAAATATAGGTAAATAATTGTTCTTGCTACAGGAGAATAGATTGTGCAAGAAGGCAAGAAAATGTATTTTCTTCCTAGAGGCAAAAAAGACTGACCGTAAACAACAGGTGGTGGAAGCAGAAGAAGCTGAGAAAGTATTAGAAAAATGGATGGGAAATGCTACCCTACTCTCACTTACACACGTAGAACTATTTTCCCCTTCAGCAATCTCTGTGGGAACGGTCTCTTGCCCCGTGAGCAACTGCCTTGTCCACTGTAGCAAGGAGACAGTGCCAGCATCCCGATTGTTCAATGTGTTGTTGCCTACAGCAGTTAAAATTTCCCAGCTCGAGAGGTGGACTATGTTTTAAGTGGGCTTTTGAGGACTATTCTAAAAGAAGACATACAACTGCTCCAATTACAAGTAAAATTCAAGCCTTAATAGATGACATTTAAAGTCTTTTCTTTATACATTAAGAAGTAATAACAGAATTTGTACATTTGATACAATGCTGCTAGGAATTTTGCCTGCAATTAAAGACATAACTTGAAATATGTGACCTAAGAGCTTGAAGTGACTTGACCACTCTTATGGTGTAATGAAAGTAAAATGGTCGTCCACTGGATGCCTTTCTAATCCCTAGGAAAAATAAAGGTGTAGGCACTTAAGGAAGAATTATTCATCTCAGAATTTATGTGTATGCTCACTACACTCTTGAATACTAATTATCTTGGGAGAAAATATTCTAGTTAGTATTTGGATGTTTTGAAAGATTAGGTAGATTAGAAAAGCTGAGTGAAGAAACTCAACTAAAAGATAAAAAGTCCCTCTTGCATGGGACAGAAAAAAACACCACCACCATAGAACAGGGGTTCTCAATCCAAGGCATTTTATCTCTCCAGGAGAACATTTGGTGACATCCATCTTTTTGACTTCTGATTGGGGAAATGTGGAAGCAGAGCTACATGCATTTAGTGAGTAGAGGCCAAAGAAGATGCAAAGGACAGCTCCTACCACAAGCAAAGCATTATCCAAACCAAAAAGTGCCATGGTAAAGAAACTCCCAGAGAAAGTAAAAAATCATCACATCATCAGAGAACAGCAGATGACCATGGCAGTATTGTGATGAGATTAAAGGCAGGATATGCTTCAAGGCAGGACCCGATGTGCAATTCACATTAAGAGAAGGAATGTGGCAGAAAAGGCACTAAGTAGGTGAGTTTAAAAATATGGGGATAACATTGTGGCACAAACAGATAAAAAATCTTCAGGACAACTGTCTATGTTAAAAAGGAATTTAAAGCTCAACAATTCACCCAAAAAATTACACAAGCTTTCTTGATAGAGACTCAAATTGTTAAACTTAACATTCCTATTACAAAACCAATAATTCTATGGACTACTATAAAACTAATGGTGTTAGATATTTATTTTGTTAATTTGAGGATAGTGGAAGAAAAAAGATTGTACAGTATTCTGGGACATTTTTTTCTACCTTTTACCTTCTCCTAAACTATTGTTTGATTTTTTTTCTGAAAGAGCAATAAACCTGTATTATCTTTTTCTGACTTTACTGTCTATGAAACATAAACCATGCTAGCCAATATATCTCATCAGAGAAAAGACGTTACATTTCATCAGAGCCACAGAACATGACATTATCAACAGTGGAATGAGAAGACTTATAAGCCAAAATTATTTGGATAAGTCATAAGCCAAATTATTTTTCTTGTAAAAGCTAAGAGACAGCCATCATAATGCCTGCTCTTTTAGGAAAGCTACATATCTTTGTTAGTTTGGGAAATATCTGTCTAAAACACTAAATACGTCTCCAAATTTTCAAGTAGAGAAAAGAAAATCAAGATAACATGAGAGGTGAGACAACAGCAGTGGGTATGATGTTAATGACGACACAGTAAAATGAATCATTGAGGAAAATAAGCAAGTATAGAGATTATAGCACTTTTATGTTATATTTCAATTCTACCAAACATTATGTCTTATGTTTTGATCCATAGTCTCTGGTGATTACAATTAAGGAATGAGCAGAAAACTGATATTTTGAGAAGACAATATATTCAGTGCTTCAAATCACACTGATGTTTAGATTCTCTACTATAATCATAGGTCCTCATAGCAATGGCTTTGATATTTCTGGATCTCTAATGCTACTGTGTTTTTTTCTACCACTCTTAATGAGCAGGAAGATTTGCCCCACTACTTTCAACCATGACTCTTGAGATGTAAAAGACAGAAAGCTTTTGACAATAAGATGGACTCCATCTGCATTCATAGTCTCTTGTTCTTGGCTGAGAGTCAAAAGCAGGAATTTGGATGAAAATGGAGAATCATTTTTAGGGCTGCTATGTTGTTATGAATACACAGTGGTGGCCATTTTAGGCTATTGTTCTCTGCTTAGCTAATTTTTAGCAAATTAGGGCTAAGGACCAAATCTTTCTCTACAGTAAATAATTAACAGAATGAAGATAATTTCAAAACCAAGTCTCAAAAATAAGAATCTTAAGAATAAAAACTATTCTTTCAGTAATGTTTGGCAACTCAAGATTTACTGTGAATTGTTGGAAAAAATGAAATGCTTGATTTACATCAGATGTGCTAAAAGCTTTGTTTATGTGTTAAAAGACAATGTGAAGTAATGAGAAGATGTACCAATTTGAAGTCTAAATTTGGGTCAAATACTAAACTAATTAATTAATTAGGATGTGATAGATAATATAACAAATATCTGAGATAAATGTAAGCCTTTAGATATGAAGTTGGTATAGATTAAAACAGATATATTAATTTGCCCTGAAAAAAACAGTGAAATATTAACTACTTAGTTTGTTTACTATACATTTAACTAATATAATTTTAATCTCTTAAGACTAAAAGTAAAATCAACCTACTAATGCCAGATTTATTTAAGACACAGGTATTCTATATTATACAATTGATGAGGATAACCTGTTTTCAAACACTATTGAAACAAATAGACTAGCAAAAAGAAATGTGGCCACAAATAAATAGACACTCACTTAACCTAAATAAAATATTCTAGCAAAATGAAACTGCAATGGCTTCACTCCTTTGCAAAAGAAATTTGTTAGTTATTAAGGTCATGAGTTTTACAGATATTGAAGCTTAAAAAATCCGATTGAATTGCATTGGTAACCTCCATTTTCAGTTATGTTGTTCTCAAAATTATGCATACAAACAGCCCACATTTTAGTTACATGAGCACAAAATTCTCTTTAAAAATTGAATGTCTTGAAGAATATTAGTAGAATCTTACCTATGCTTCAAAGAAGATGAAGACTCTTGTGAGATACATACATATATACGTATATAGAAACATTCTACTTCCCACTTTTGCTCTTTCATCCCTTCTGCCATGTGAGGACACAGATTTTATTTCTTATAGAGGTTGGTGCCATCCTGGAAGCATTTATGTATATATATGAAATATGATTTGTGTCTTACAATTTCATATTGTAGAAGTTTACTTTTAAAGAGACTACTAGGTTTAATGGCTTAATGCCTCAACTAATGGATAACATAACTTTGTCCACAGCATTGATATAGATATAGTTGCTGTTAAAACCTGTGAAAGATGTCAGTTTTCTCCACGTGCCAGCTGAAATGTTAGGTGCCATCTTTTCATGAATGATAGCAGAAAGCTCATCTGTCTGAATCAGCAACAAAGGACATAATACTCATGGAACAGAAGGCAGCTTGGACGTGATATTAATATTTGTCCTCTTTGCTCTTCATGTACCACAGGGCTGAAGCATAGATGCTTTAATGGATGCTGTTTTTGTTAAAGATTTACATTAAAACTGAGTCAGTCCCTGAGTCTTATATGCTATAATTACTCATGATATCAGTTTCTTAGTGATAATATTGATAAGGCTCATGATTCTGTTTATGACAAACAATGCCTTGAGAGTCATGCTTTGCATTAAATAACTAAATATTTCCCATTATTTATTTATTATGAAATTTTTGCAATAACACTGAGAAATAGAAACTATTGATAGTCCCAGAGGAGATGAAGGAACTAAAACAAAGGGAGCTTAATTAACTAAATTCAAGGTAATGTGTTATAGAATAGAAACAAATCAATATGTGATGTCTCACTGGAATCTTATAAGATTTGCAAACTTTGCTATTGTATTTAAGCAAATTATACTGAGAACTGTGTCCGAAAGATAAAATTTATATATTGCAATGAAATAATATATGGCCTTTGCAAGCCTCATGTAGGACAGCGGTTCTCAAAGGGCAGGCTTGAACGAGCAACATCAGCATCACCACTTGTTAGGAAATGTACATTTCGGGCCCCACCAACACCTACAGAATCACAAAATCTGGAAATGTGTCCATGCAAACTGTGTTTTAATGAGCTCACCAGGTGATTGTGACACATGCTGAAGTTTGGCAAACATGTTGGGAAAAACCGTTGCCGGCTTCCAAATCAGGAAAAACAAAAATAGCATAAAGCAGGTAGAAAAGTTATATTCTGAAAAACAGGGAAATTTACATGCTTCGTACAGAATATTTATACTCTGAGTTCTCTTTCAAAACTTTAAGTTAAAGAATAACCTAGTAAGCATTCATTTTTTACAAACAGGAATTTGAAGATTTATTTCTTTTCCTAGAGAATGTAAATGACCCTAAATAAAATCCTTACATATGTGAAATGTGAAATGCTCAGCACTGTCTCAGTTATCCCACAGCAAAAAGTCACCAACAAGTTCTGCAAATGATCACAGAGGTTCCAATCAGCTTTTTAATGCCCCACTCTAAAAGTTTTTGCAAGTCAAACTATAAGAGAATTATAAATAATGAAGGCATTCTTATGAATATAAGAGAATTATAAAAAGGCATACATATATGAAATGTGTGTATGTCTGAAAATATACATGTATATTTCATATATGTATATGTATATATGTATATGAAATATGTATTAATATATTAATATATGTGAAATATATATGAAATCTTCATGTATATGTATATGAATTATGTGTGTATATATGTGTGTATGTATATCTATGTGTGTGTATATATATGTAGATGTGTAGATGTTTATTAATTACATAGAGGTTGAGTCTATGATTGTGGTCTCATTACACTATATTGTAATCAAACAAAGTGGTTTCTCCAGGCTTTGAGTATAATGAGTTGAGCTGTATCTTCATGTAGTCATCCCGAATCCTTATTTTTCTAAAATAGAACTCTTTATTATTTTAAGGCAATTATTGTTCTATGTTATGATTAAATCATAGCTAGTCTGACTTTACAGGTAATTTCAAAATAGTAGAAGAGAGTGTGGCTTTGACAAAACAGTGTAGTCATCATCAGGTCATCCAGATGAATCTTGAAACACATTTAACAGCCAGTTTTACAAACCTCTAATATATCAGTGCTCTAGTATGTAATCTCAAACAAATGTAAGTAGAATTAATTATTTTCTTGCTTTGAATTGTCAATATATTAAATGATAAGTCTGGGAGTGGTTGTTCACAAGTTTCAACAGTGAGAAACATGTTATTGTCAACTTGTAATGTGTTCTGTAATGGAGACACTAAAAACCTCAGCTTTCCAATGTGTTCATAGTATTGGAAATATGAATATATATTACATATAATCTAACACTTATTATAAGCTGTTCCCAGCATATGTATTTCAAAACCTTTTCACAAAGGGAATTGCCTAACATGTGGACTTTTACAATAGAAATGCTACATTATTTTAAAAACACACACACACACACTCTTAAAAAATTGGGAACAAACCTGAGATAAAATTGAGCAAAAGATATATACAGTTCACAAAAAAGAAAATGCAAATGTTCCTTATACATATGAAAATATATTCCATCTCAATAATAGGAAAATAAATTAAACAACAGATATATCTCTTCTTTATTTCAGCTATCCCTGGTGAAAATTCACTACGGTGCAACTTTTGAATAGGGTAAATTGGCAACATTAAATAAAATTAGAGATGTACTTATATGTTTGACTTTCCAGAACAGCAATCTGAAGATATACAATCACAAATATACGACAATGTATGCATAAATTTGTTTATGAAAGCATTTTTTTCTTATGTTATTAGATAACTGAATCAATTTTGATAAATGGCCTAAACACCTCTGTCTGCTGAAATCATTCAAAACCACTTACACATCCTGTGGAATGGAACACAGAGCTAACTGGGATCTAGAAGTTAATGCCTGCAGTTCCTTCTCTAAATTCCAATCCCCAGTCCTGCGTACCATACATAATAGAACCAGTTAAATTAACTGGTTTCTTCTGTATACTTACAGATTATTAAATCACACATTTCTCCCTCAGAAATATGAGTGTAAGCACAGCAGTAACATTGGTATCTAACCTATTTTACCCTTCCCGACCCTTCTCTTTTCAATCCAACATTCCGCCAAGTGGAATGCTGAATCTTTCTGTTCTTTATTATGTGTCAGCAATATCTTTTAGATTGTATTTTTTGAGAGACAAGTTCTTGCTATGTTGTCCAGGCTGGAGTGCAGTGGCTAGTCACAGGCATAATCATTGTATACTGCATTACTGAACTCCTGGGCTCAAGCCATCCTCCTGCTCCTACCTCCTGCCTCAGCCTACTGAGTAGCTAGGACTTCAGGTGGGCAGGGGATCTTGGCTCTAAGTTATATATTCTTTCTTCCTAAAATGGTATTGAGTCTTTCCTCTTCTATAAATTGAGTGGCTGTAATATACTCAAAATTTTACTTGCATTGCACATGCAATGGGAAATATTATAGCAATGAGTGTATATCATCAAGAGAGAACAGAATATTCTGTTTATCTAGTGTAAGAATGGTAAAGTTAAAACGAAAGAGAAAGAAAACAGCTTTAGGTCCTATTTTTTTCCTGTGTTATCAAATAAGTAATAAATCCTTGATTTCTAAGGTAATATTCTTTTAGTTATAACTACTACAAAAGTTACCATGGTAACTTTTACCCCAGAACAATTGAGCTGTTTGTTACCTGAAAAGCTTTGTTTGCTATAAATGTGGAGAAAGTTAGAATTTGCAGTTTCATCTAAATATTTTTCTCTATGATTTGTGACTTTCAAATGAAGAGAATATACTGGGTTAATTCAATAATAAGCAGAAATAGTAAGTTCATTCAATAATAAGCAGATATATTTTAATGGTCATAAATCTTACCCTATGAGAAAAAAATTCAATTAAGTATATTATGATAAAGTAAGATTGATACATTGTACTATTAAAATAAATTGACAGAGAATTATTTATTCTTGTATTTTGGTGTTGACATATCTTTAAGAAATTTCAGAAAAAGCTTAAATACTGGCAGCTTGATAGAGAAAAATTCCTTCCTGTTATGAACTATGCAATCAGTGCTGTATGCTCAGATGGCATGATTTTAGTGGCTGTAGGTGAAAGGCAGCATCTCTTGTGCCTTATTGGCAAGGATGAAGTCTGCATTTCTGACCAGATTTTATTATGTTCATATTATTTTCCTGCAAAAAAAATGTGCATTTTTACTCTATGGTTGAAGGTAACCTAGTGACATAAAAGGAAATTGAACAGCTTTTCATAAGCTTTTTATTGAACTGATATGACCTAAGAGTAAAGTTTAAATCTTACCAGATGTTTACATTTTCAGTTGATTTGACAACACAGCAAAATAGCCAACAAGAGCTTGTTAGGCTTGGTTATGAAAGTACATTATCAATGTGCCTGAGGGCCCATATGTGTTCATGTAAGATCTTAATATAGCTAAGATTAACCTATTTTTAAACAGTACATTGGTGACATTTTCAAATATTTATAATATATTTTTCTTTAAACTATACAAATAATTCAAATGAAATATTTCTAAATGGGTCTAATTATATCTAAAAATGTACAGAAGGTACATTATTACTGCTATATTTATAATCTATTGGAATTTATTTTCAGTTTAATAATGAGATATCTTATTTCCATGGTAAAAGAATTTTATGTTTTCTGATTATGCAATTATATTTTCACTATATTATTGCCAGAAAACGTTTGTAATATTAATACTTATAATAAAATAAGAAAGTGTTCAAGAAGTTTAGAAACACTGAAAATGGGATTTAAAAATAAGTTTATCCTATGGTTCTCAACGCTTTGGAATTCCTATACATTTTACCAGTCTCAAAGACATTTGCCTCTAAAGAATAAGTTTATTTATCTACAAATGGTAACACCCACCTCTCAGAATAACTGCATGAATCTCTAAACAAATTTAGAGACATTGGGATTACAATATATTGATCCCTCCATTTTTCTATCTAATCATCTATCATCTATCTATGTAGTATCTATAACTTCAGAATAGACATAACTTTAACCTGTTACTTGTTTCTACTTCTAAAGTACATAAAGCAAAGAAGAATAAGCATGGTCATGACAAAATGGAATTATTTTTATATGCTTTATATCCTATATCATCAAGTCCAATTCTCAGTAGTAGTACAATACTCTACTGATATGAGTATGCTGTCTGGGAAACAAGAAAATGCTAGTATTTTAGATTGATGCTTATTAATTGCAATATATACTGCAACTTCAAAAAGCTTTAAGTGAGCAGATATACTTAAATTGAGGAAATAAAGACTGATTTTATTTATTATTATTACATGCTATGTATACTCTCATCCCTGAGCAACCAGTTTTTAAGTGTTCAAATTTCTTTTCAGTATTTTTCTCACTTCTCTGAGCCACAGTTTCTTCTTCATTAAAAGGAGAAAGTACTATTAGAAAATGCATAACAACATTTACTTACCTAATGCCCTCAGAAAGATATCAAATAAAGGAAAATGTATATATATTTTTTTAAGATGAAGTCTCACTCTGTCACCCAGGCTGGAGTGCAGTGGCATGATCTTGGCTCACTACAATCTCTGCCTCCCAGGTTCAGGCAATTCTCCTGCCTCGGCCTTCTAAGTAGCTTGGATTACAGGTATGTGCCACCACATCCAGCTAATTTTTGTATTTTTAGTAGAGACGGGGTTTCACCATGTTGGTCAGGCTGGTCTCGAACTCCTGACCTTGTGATCCACCCACCTCAGCCTCCCAAAGTGCTGGGATTATAGGCATGAACCACCGCGCCCAGCCAGAAAATGTATTTTTAATGAAACTTAGTCTAGACTAACCAACCACTATATCTATGACAGTAATTCAGCATGGCTTTGTGTAGGCAACACAGGCCTTAAGCCACAGAGACGAGGATCTGGGTCATCTGAACTCTCTTTACTCTCAGACTACTTGAGCTCCCAAGACCACCAGTGAACACACATATATCTCTCCCTTTTTCCCTCCATCCTTCAATTTTTTCCCCTCTATCACTTACTCCTCCCGTCCTCCACCAAAACTAGGAATCCTCTTTTCTTCCTTTTTAGAAGGCAATTCCTGGTTTCTCTAGGCTCAGAGAATATGCTGACACATATCTCTTGACATTATTGCAGCTTAGGAAGAGTATGTGCTTTCCCGATGTTTTCTTTTTTTGTTTGTTTCTGTCTCATGTTTAAACACTGGAGAGCTACTCGAATTAGGCACTTTGCTCCCTGAAACTCAGCTCTCAGAGAGTCAATTGATGATGACAAAGAATGAAATTTGTACATTCAAAAACAACAAATAACTGAAAACATGCTATCTTTTCATTGACTAGTGCACAGTACCTCTTCAGCACTATTATATGATAAATCGTTGCTAAGGACTCAGCAGTATTTTATGGCCTACTGATGACATCAGTGCATTCCAAGAATTAAGCTAGTAAGCAGAGAACTGCAGGTCTGTCACAACCCATTACCTAAGGCAAGTTGTTTTATTCAATGGAAACTCTACCATTAACTTGAGTTTTTATATCTTGCATGTGATATCAAAACTAGAAGATAAATGACTTAGATTTAACAAAGGAAACCATTTTATGTGTCTAGAGATAGTGGATTCCAAATCTTCCTAAGAGTGAGGATAAAGCAATCGCTGAAAGGATTAGGCTTAGAACCATGTTTGTCTTAGAAAATAGTTAATGTTTTATCTTGTTATTACATTACTATTTAACTTATGTACAAACATAAGTAACATGTAAGGTATATGTTGGTATTTAGGTATGGAATTGAGAACATTCATGATTCCATAAAACCCTAACATTTATTGAATTTTCCCTGCTAGTGAGAACAGTCTAGTGCATTTTTTCAGTGAGATGTGTCTTTAGCCACTCTTCCTCATCACTCCCCCATTGGTTAAAAGAAGAGATAAACCTTGGCTTTACAACCTTGCCAGGAGTTCTGTTCTTGTCAATTCTGAAGGAAGTTCTCTTGCTCTAGGCTTCCATTTCAGGCCCAAGTCTGTGTCTCCTGGAAAGACTTAGATCCCGTACAGTTTGAATTCTGGGGCAGCTCCATTCTGCCTCCCATCCACCACAGATTACAACTCATCTCTTAGGGTCAGTATGTGTTTTTTTCAAACTTAGTAAACACTATTTGAACCAGGTCATAACATAGCATCTTTCTATCTCCTTTACCCTCAAGACCTTGTTTTGGGGTACTCCCTTTACATACCACGGCCACTGAATGATAGGTACATTTATCAAGAAATCCTCAGCTTTGTTAGTTATCAGAAAAAGTAAAACTAAAAAAATTGACATCTTTCATATATCAAATTGATAAAACTTAGAGGGTCGAACTATACCAAATGATTATAAGGATAAGGGTGAAAGAAGAAATCTTCATAAATTAAAATTAAGAATTGACATATGTAGATTAATTGAAAAACAACTAGGCAATATTTATAGAATGAAATAAGCATATAATTTATAGTTCTAGAATCTCACTCCACAAAAATACATTTGCAAACATGATATTCATAGCATTGTTTATGCTATCAGGCATTTGGAATCTGTAATTTTCAACTCAATAAGAATGAATAAGCAAATTATGGTGGCTACATATTGTAGAATTCATTCTGAAGACAGAGATCAAGCAGATTTAAATATAGGCCTGTTGGAAGGAACATCAGGAAAGGACTAGTGATCAGAGATAAAAGAAAAAATATAACTCAATGAAATAAGTTATATTTATTATAACGTTTATTATAACTAGCTATTCAGGAAGTCACACATGAATTCCTGAATAGCTAGTAACTGAGAGTATTATTAACTTTATAGTCTGTACTTTTTAAACAGGACAAAAAAAGAATAATCTCTTCCCAGTAAAAAATGGCTCAGGTTAGGTCTAGAGCTAAGGGAAAGGATTATTCTTATTGTATTAATTTTCTATTACTGCTATAGCACATTAGCACAAGATTAGTGGCTTAAAATATAAATCTCTTATAGTTCTGGAGATCAGAAGTCTAATAAGGGTCTCAAGACTTAAAATCAAGGTGTCAGCAGGGCTGGTTCTGTCTGGAGACTCTAAGAGAAAATCTGCCCCTTTTCTTTTCCATGTCCCAGAGGCTTCCTGTAATCCTCAGCTCTCCTTCACTTTCTTCATATTCAAAACATGTAACTCCAACATCTGCTTCCATTGTCACATCTCTACTCTGACTGGCTCTCTCTTAGCTCCCTTTCAGAAAGACCCTTGTAACATAGTCACATGTTCTAGGGATTAGGAGGTTGGTGTTATTTTTCTGAGGGGGAGATTAGGGGCAAGGGTGCATTTTTCAGCCTACAACCCCAAGACAAATACAGTAAGTATTGGAGAGAATGTACCTATAGTAAAACATAGTAGTCTGAGAACAGAAATTCCAAATTAAGTAAAGGCAATAGGGAAAGTTTCACAGCAACTTTGTAAATATATTGAATAAAACAAAGCAGAATGAAATAAAGCATACATTCCAGTTTGAAATTAAACAACTCAAGGAACAAAAGAACAATTACATGAGAATTCTTCATGCTATAGAATTTAGTAACTAGGTTCAATAAGAAAACTAATACAAGTCAATGCAAAGAAATAAAAATGAAGAATTTACTGAGAAAAAATAGAGATTCTAAACAAGGTCATAACAAAATGAATAAACAAATTAGAACCATAGATAATTAGATTAAAGTGTAAAATTTAATAATTGGTATACAAACTTAAAGTAAATGTGAAAGGAAGAGACAAAGATATAATTAATGAAAATATGATAGATTTTAAAAAGAAAGGCCAAGTGATGCAAAATAACAATAATTAGTGTTTCCAAAGTAAACAGGTTAACAAATAAGACAATTATTCAAGATTTAATGCCATAAAATATTCATAGAATGAAGAACTACAACTACAAATGAAAATGATACTTTAGAAAACAAAACTGAAAGAGGACAACTTACAGAAATTAATTACATTTAGTATATGTTTGATCTTTGATGATAAAACAAACTAAATTCTTCACCCACTCTAGGGAAAAAAGCCAGTAACTTATAGGTGCTAAATATTAAGCTGGTCTTACACTTCTGAAAAGTAATATCTATTGTTTGAAAATAGTATAGTAGTGTTTGCAGGTGTTGAGAGAAAGAAGGTGTAATTATGGAATATTATTTTCAGCCAAATTTTTATTCAAGTGTAAAAGCAACTGGCAAATATTATCAAATGCATGTCAAAAATTATTCATGGAATATGTGTGCTACAAGATCCCTTCTTTAAAAAGTCACTTAACTCTAATATGGAGAACGAAACATTGAATGGAAATGTCATTTAAAAAAAAAGATAAGTGCAACCATCAGTGCCTGAAGACAGTACAAGACTGACAGCAAACATCTGGGCACAGAGGTAAAAGTGAGGTTGGGTGGGAATTCATTGCTTTTACTGTATCACGTGTTATGAATAAAGTTCAGGCTTCAGGGCTTTTCCAGGTCTACTGTTTCAGACTCTTCTGTCATCCTGTTGTGTTTTACCATGTGCTCTAACAATATCTAAATGCCGAGGATAACATTGCACGATCTTTCCCATCTCTGTGCTTTTGCACAATCTGTTCTTTCTGTCTTGAAAGCATATCTAAAATCCTAGACCTAATTTTTATTGCATTTAGTAAAGTATATGGCTGATTGTTCAACTTTAAATCTTTTCAGGTCATAAATTTCGTGATATACATCTCTGTATACCCAGTCTAGCATCATATTTGGTGACCAGTATCCTCCTTTAAACAAAAAAAAAGCCATACATGGATAATCATAATATTTTAAGAGCAAACAGAATTCTGAATACAGCATACATGAGCCTTAGTTGAAAATTATTAAAGAAAATTAGTTTGACAATGAAATCCAACCAACTAAAAGACAATTTTTTAAAAATCACTTTTATGTTATGAATAGGGTTAAAGGACCAGGGATGGTAATGGTCACTGAATCTATTTAAGTACAAAAATTTAAATAACAAAAATTGAGATTACAGTTACAGAAGAGATGCAAATTTTAAAAACTTTCACAAGGCAGAAATAACTATAATAACCAGGAGATAGAAACACAGAAGGTGTGTAAAAACATGCAAATTTCTTCACTTTAATGTCAGGATTTAATTGATGTTACTTAAAAGTGACACTTAAAATTATATCCAACTCAATATTTTGAATCTTTATTCCTAATTACAAGAAGCATTTTAAGTATTAATAAACTTGTGTTTTTGTTTTCTTTTTTCTTTTTTTTTTTTTACTTTGGACATGTATTTTATTTTAGGTTCCATGATATATGTGCAGAACATGCAGGTTTACTACATAAGTAAACATGTGTCATGGTTGTTTGCTGTGCCTGTTAACCCATCACCTAAGTATTATGCCCCACATGTGTTAGTTATTCGTCCTGATGCTTTTCTTCCCCCTGCCCCCACAACAGGCCCCAGTATGTGTTGTTCCCCTCCCTACGTCTATGTGTTCTCATTGTTCAGCTCCCACTTATAAGTGAGAACAGGTGGTGTTTGGTTTTTTGTTCCTGTGTTAGTCTGCTGAGGATGATGGTTTCCAGTTTTATCTATGTCCCTGCAAAGGAAATGATCTCATTTCTTTTCATGGCTGCATAGTATTCCACGGTGTGTACGTACCACATTTTCTTTAGCCAGTCTATCACTGATGGACATTTGGGTTGGTTTCCTATCTTTGCTATTGTGAATAGTGCTGCAATAAACATGTGTGTGTGTGTCTTTATAATAGAATGATGTATAATCCTTTGGGTATATGCCTGGTAATGGGATTGCTGGGTCAAATGATATTTCTGATTCTAGATCCTTGAGGAATGGACACACTGTCTTCCACAGTGGTTGAACTAATTTATATTCCTACCAACCGTGTAAAAGTGTTCCTATTTCTCTGCAGCAGTTCTAGCATCTGTTGTTTCTTGATGTTTAATAATCGTCATTCTGACTGGTGTGACATGGTGTCCCATTGTGGTTTTGGTTTGCAAATTATCAGTGATGTTGAGCTTTTTTTCATATTTTTTTTGGCCACAAAATGTCTTCTTTTTTGAAGAATATAAGTAAATAAACCTATCTTGATAGATTTCTTTACACTCCATTGTTACCTACTCCTCACTCTTAGCTCAGGGTAAGAGAATTAGTTGCCTTCAGCTTTATTCTCACCTGAAGCTTTGCAGAGCCTTCTTACCTTTCAAAAGGCCTACTTCTTTCCCTACAGCTTCTCCCACCTCCCTGACTGATCTCCTACATTATATGACCAAGAGGATTGCTGAATTATCTGTGGCTTTCCTTAACCTCTGCTTTTTATAAATTATGACAAATATTTATTCTGTTGTGAGAAACAATAGAATGATGTGTGTGTGTGTGTGTGTGTGTGTGTGTGTTTAAGACAGAGTTCTCCTTATATTACCATCATAACTGTATATTGAATGTACAGATTGCAAGAAAAGACATAAGTGAGGTTGATCTCTGAAAAGACCTGCCTTGAGTCAGATTCATAAATGTAAGACAGAGGAGTGGTATAAGACCATGGGCTTGGGAGAAAAATCTGACACTTGATATCTATAAAAGTTTGGGCAGACAAGTGGAACTTTCTATGTCCCAGGTTCTTTCTTTTAAAATGGTGGTAATCTTATGGAGTTGAGGATTAAATGATAAAGAGCTATATACACTTCTGGGATGATTGTTAACACTTAATAAATGTATTTCAAAAGCTGACTGTGTGCTGAGTGATTTCACATAAATTGTGGGTATAAAAATTACAAACACAATTTAAAGTATTGAAGTTTAGAACTAAAAATTTGGTAAAACCAAATTGAAGACATAACATAGTAATTTAATTTAGGCATTTATTCTGTTTAAATGTTTTCACATCCCACTTAGTTTTATTGATGGAAGTCATTTTAATCAATTTCCTTTCTTTGTTCTCTTTCATTAGCCCCAAATGACAATTCTCATTTTCCTTTGACAGTCTTATGAAAGAATTGCTTTTCTAAAATATTCTTGAAAGTTGGCATTGTGCTGCCTTGATGAATATGCTTCTATTTTCTTTCTCTAAATGTACTTTAAAATGGGTGCTCTGACAGATTAGATGTAAAAAGTTATATCTGTTTTCTGGCAATGACTATCTTCTACTACCTATGGTGATAAAAACATCTCTTCCTACGGTGATAAAGGGATATTAAACATTTTATTTTGCCAAATTACCTGTAGTTAAGTTTCTTCATGGGAGTTTGCAGAGCAGAAAAAAGTAATCTTCTACAAGTTTTTAATAAATGGTACTTGCTAACCAACAAATGGTTTCCAAACACAACTTTTTAACAGAGTCATCAGTGCTAACTGCCTGGTGTCAAGATTTGAGATTTCTTGGGGATCCATTTTATTTTAATTATATTTTCAATTATTATAACAAATTAATATTTATTTGTACAGTTTATTACCTTTATTTGCATAAAAAAGTCACTATGTTAGTCTTACTAACAAGAATAACTTTTAACAAAAGTGACTTATTTCACATAGTAATACTTTCCTCACATTTTCCCATTATTTTAAATTTACCTTAACACTAATTTTCAAATCAAAAGAAAACATAGGACTGATATAGGACTGAACCAGTGAAATATGCTTTATGATAAAGACAAATGAGAAAATCTGAGACCTCTGTAATCCTAAAAATATAGAGGAAACAGTTCGGAGCATATTACTAAAAATCAATTTAAGTACTTACTTGATTTGTGAAAGGCTTATATAAATGTAACTTAAACATACTTAAAAAGGAAAAGCAAAGACAAAAATTGACATATATAGCCCCTCCAAAGGATCTTACTCAAAAAGGAGTTTAAGTAATATGCTAGTAAAAAGATAATAATTTTTAGACCAAAATGCTCACAGAAGAGGCACTAATCATCAAATGTAATGTTTCCCCCAGAAACCACAATGTTAAATTGCTGTGCTTTTCACCTTCTGCTCTATTCCCATGAAGGACGAAGAGGCAGCTGCAATTTCTGTTTTTTCAGTTTTAAGATTTCTTTGTGTGCTTTTATTAAACTGATTCTTGATCTGAGATTCATTTTGCTGAAAACCTGGAGTTTTGCTTTTAAAAGCTTTTCTCTGTAATTTCTTTTGGAGGCTTTAAAGCCATATAAAGAATTGAAAAACACTAACTGAAACTTCCTGGCTTATATACTTTGCTTGTCATTTCTTATATACGAATGAAATTCAAGTATATCTTCTTCCGGTAACATTTTTGAGAGTGTGTTGTTGTTGTTGTTTTTGTACTTTAAATAAAGAATGACAACTACTTTCCTTATTTTAGGTCCATCTGACTTTCCAAATGAAGTCACCAACACTATCTCTATCCTCAACCATGGACGACTATAAAACCTTTCTTCTGTGCTATCAACAAAAGACTCTCTTCCCATAATTCTTCCCCATTACTGTTATCACCAACTGAGTTATTAGACCTTTTATTTTTTGCAATGTGACATAATGATTTTATTTTAGGGTCAGCAGGTATCTTCTGGGACTCAGGATGAACTACACAATCCTTTTCTGAAGGTTTTGATGGAGAATTCAGAAAGTCCAATGCTTCAGGTCCATGTTTCATCTTGTCCATTTTTAATCTAGAATGATTTATGGGTTTCCTTGTCAATATTTTAGCTTTTTTTTTTTTTTTTTACCTGTTGCTCATCTCTTATTTATTGAGATGGGGTCTCACTCTGTCACCAGGCTAGCGTGCAGTAGTGTGATCTCAGTTTAGCTCACTGCAGCCTCTGCCTCACAGGTTCAGGAGATCCTCCCACCTTAGCCTCCCAAATAGCTGGGACTACAGGGTTGTGCCACAACACCTGGTTATTTTTTTATTTTTAGTAGAGATGGGGTTTTGCCATGTTGCCCAAGCTGGTCTCAAACTCCTGAGCTCAAGTGATCTACCGGCCTCAGCCTCCATAAGTGTTGAAATTACAGGAGTGAGCCACCACACCCATCTTTTGCTCATCTCTGTGTAGGTAATCTCAACTTTACAACTCTAGCATTCTCACAGCTCTAGTTCCTCTTTAAAATTCAGTTTAAGCGAGCAAGTACCACCACAATGTCAATATGAAAAACAAAACAAAATATATAAACAAAGAAAACATGAGAGTCTTGTCCTTAGTAAGAAAAAACTGTTCAGGGGACTCTTGCAATAGGTAGGACCAGGATCTCTGACCAGAGATTTACAAGTGTCTTAAAGGTCAGACAGAAAGGTCTTTCCTTTTCTAAGAAGGAGTAAGCAATACTAGAAGGAACTGGTGCTGGGGAGAGGGATGAGTAGATGATATAGTCACCCAGTTGAGCAGGAAATGTTTTTCTTCATGATTCTGATTCTCCGGATGGTCCAAAAGAAATAATTGTTTCACTTTCCAGTGCTTTTGCAATCTAAGGGCAAGTCAAAGTTCAGAGGAAAGGAGAAAAGGTAACTAAATTTTGTTTAGTAATATTAGTAGGCAGTGTATTCAGATTGGTCAGAAAGAACAAAACAGTGTAGGCTATCATTTCTTTGTTAAAGAATGGGGATTTAGTATGTCTCTGTCTGGCCTGGTCACAGGAAAAGAGGCCATCCATTAAAGTTTTTGGAGCGTCATGGAGAAGGGGAGTTCCTTACAGTAAACTGTTTGCAGTACACAACCACAGAAGGGATTTCTTACCACTGATTTCCAGGAGCACAGGGACCAGGCAAAGTTTGGCATTCCCAAAATAAATACTAACTTCTATTTTACCTCATGAAACATTATTTTATCTCAGGAAAATATTACATCTCTCTAACTTATTTCTTCTCATCAGTAATATCCCTAAGAATGTGGTAATTCTGTGACCAGTATCCACTGAAAGACTCTTTGAAGGGATAACTCGCTCTCAACTGATGCAAGGAAAGTACCATACACATTGGAGGTAAATGGTTGGCCTTCCTCTCTCTCGGCATCTTTCTTGCCAATCACTGAAACATCTGAAATGTCCCTCGACTTGGGAGGGCTATGATAAACTTTCCAGAAGACAATTATAAACTATCTTTCTACAGTCTTTATCTCACTTTACCATGCATCATTCAGCATCCTCATATTGCACTCTGTTTTCCCTTTTCTGGCCCCACTCTGCCTTCTGGGATGTTCCATTAGCATCAACACCTTCTGTGTCTTCAACTGTTTTTCAGTGTTTCTTTTTCATCACTTTGATGTACTAAGGGATGCTCCTTCCCCTGTGGTCTCTCAAGTGGAATCTGCTTTTTCTCTGCTACTCAGCATTCTCCACGTTGAAAGGTTAAGTGTATCCTCTGTTTGCTGTGCAGATATGTCCTGATTATTACCACACCAATCTCTTGTGAAAATTCTCCTCCTTTTCATTGTTATCAATGATCACACTCTTGAATGTTTACCCCAAAAGTGCTCATCTTCTAATAGCATCCATGGTATCTTCACTGTCTACCTGGATACAACCTTAAACAGAGAGTATCTCAGATATATAAATGATTCATCCTCTACCACATTTATCCAATTGTTCACCAAGTCTTTATTTCTTTCTACAATATTCTTATAATTAATCAATTTTTGAATAGGTACCCTATTTACATGGTGTAAAAATCAAAATAATATTTATAAGTATTCCCTGAAAAGTTTTGTTCCCATCTATGTCAAAGCTACTACACTCCTCCAACCGCCTTTGAAATAACCATATTAATTAGTTTTGTATATTAATGTTTCTTCTACAAAAGCAGTAAGAGAAAACAGTTAAATACCATTCTAGTTGTCTTCTGTTTCCTTTACATGAATTAACATACTAACAACATCATTTTCAACTTGCATTTTTAACTCAGCAATGATGCCGACAATCTCTCTAGAATAATACATAGAAACCTTTCTCCTTTTAAAAAAATTGTTGGTTATACATTATGGTTTATTTAACAAATTTCCTATCGCTGGATCATTGTTTTGTTTCTTATCTTTTGTATTACAAACAATGTCTAATTGAATACACTTATATCTATGCTGTTTCTTATATGTTCAGTTTTATCTGTAAAATGGATTCCCATAATGGGATTGCAGTTAAAGGGGTAAACATATCTATAACTTTGTAGATAATGCCATATTCCCTTCCTAGGGTTATATCATAATGCACTCATATCAGTAAGTTATGTAGTGCTGCTTTTCCTCTTAGCTTTCTCTACAACATATTGATAAATTTTAATCTGATGGATGTGACAATGACATTTCAATGTAGCTTTCATTTGCACATCTTCTAAATGAAGTTAAACATCTTCAAATATGTGTCTTCTTCATTTTCCTTTTAAATGTCAAATCATATGCCTTTTGCCCTTTTTTGCATTGATTTATCATTTTTCATATAAATTCCTAGGAGCTTCGAATATAAAAGAGGAGTTGTCCTATTTCTCTGATATGTCTGTTTTTCTCTTGATTTGTCATATGTATTTTGAACTTTCTTATATAGCTTTCTCTTTCTACTATACAGATGTTCTTGTATACATGTGTTCAAATGTAACAATACTTTATTTTACAGCTGCTAGGTTTTGGATATTAGTAAGAATCAACTTCTACATTCTAAGGTTTCACAGACAATTTTTTTCTAGTACTTTGATATATAGACATTTTACATGGAAACCTTAGGTTCTATTGAATAATATAAATTGCCACTCCGTTATGACAATATAGTCTTTTAAAAAGTACATCATCATGCTACTGACTGAAATACCACATTTATATTAAATTATCATATGTTTATTTTAGGATTTTCTATTTTCTCTGTTTGTTTTTATGTCTTCACATGTGCCAGAGTTACAAGGTCTTAATAATTAAGGCTTGTTTGTCTGTTTTAGTATGTAGAGAACCTAATGTCTTCTCATTGCTCTTATTTTTAGAGTTTTTCTGACTAGTGTTTTTTTTTTATTCTATAAAAACTTTAAAATCAGCTTGAATAGATCCACAGGATAAAAATGAAAGAATGCTATTTTATCATATTTACATAATGCTTAGAAATTTACTGACAGATAATTTATATCTTTTTTATATTAAATCTATATATTCAAAAATGCTGAAAGCAGTTTCATTTTTCAAGTCTCCTTTTGGCTTCTCCAGAAGCATTTTAATTTTTCTCATATAGTTTTTACATGTTTCTTGTTTAGTTTTAGATATTTTATTTTACTCTTTGTTTTTAAATGAGATCTCTTTCAATGTATTTTTTTCAGCTAGATGCTTTTATATATGAAGATTGTTGGTTTATATAAGTTAATTTTATGGTTATCTTAACCCACACTTCTTATTCCTTTAATATATTTATCATGTCTAATTTCATTGGCTAATACCACAAGCAAAATGATAATAGTAATAGTGATAGTGGTTATAGAGGGAATGTCCCTAGTTCTTCTCTACTAAATAATTTGTTAGCTTTTAAGTAAAGGCACACATTTTATCAGTTTGAATTTTATGTAATTATTTTAAAATCAAGAATCAATGTTAAATTTTGTCATTTGCTTCCTCAGTTTCTATTGAGAAAATCATATGAGGTTGATCTTTGGATTTAATATGGTGAATTATGCTTTTGTATTAACTTCTTAATATTGAATATTGATTGTGTTCCTGAAATTAATCCAACTTAGTCATGCTATATTACCTTTAAAATGGTAGATTTCCTTGACTTTCTAGTTTACAGATCTGTTTTTAAGCTGCATTAATTCTGTACTTCATTTTATTTTTTATCAACTACATTATTTTTCATGACCAATACTTGCACAAAGTACATTTAATATCTTATGTTTCTTAATTAGTGTTTACAGTATCATCCACTATATTTCTTCTGTCCTGTCCGAAAAAATCTACTTGTACTGATAAATATTGTTCACTTTATTTTATTGTACCATCTTTCTCTTCTAGTAGTTGTGCCAGAACATCTTTTCATGTTTTTCTCTGAGCCAATTTTTTCCTGAGGCATTGGCCCCATTAGCCTAGCAGTGTAAATCTGTGTAGAGAAATCAATGTCGAAATCCTAGTTTGAAAAGTTTGGAAGATTAAGATCAGGTGGCTTCTCAAGGCAGGGAGTCCTGGCACTTCAGTTTTTATGAGATAATCACTATTTCCTGTTGTGTTATATTATTGTAAGATATCCTGGATAATCACTATTTCCTGTTGTGTTGTATTGCTGTTCACTCCTGACCTCACCTGAGATATCCTGGAATAATCCTGATGTTACTCCATGACTCCTGGACACTCTCAAAATATATGGTACATTTTCTGCTTCTGGGAAATAAATATTGTGGCACTAATCTATAAAAAAGTCAATGGTGAGAGACCAGGGAATACTTTAAATCTTCTTATTTACAAATACAAGGCTTTGCTCTGTTATGCTCTTAGATGCTGTTTTATTGAATGCACTATTACCCAGCCACCTTTTATTTCTCTCCCCTTGTATTTTCTCAGTTTCTGTAATAATTTAACAAAGCCATGAGCCTCCTTAGGCCTTCTGTATTATGTTCATGATGGAAGTTGTACAAGAAAAAAATATATATAGATCCACACTAATTTATCATATTTGGCAGAAACAAGTTTCAATGTCATTTTCTGTTAATAGTTCCTTTCTCTGGTTATTAGACTGATAGAGTGTAAAGGCTGAAAACTGACTGAGGCAAATAGGCAATATCCTTAGCACTTAAGTTTAAGCACCAATGCAATGTTTGAAATAAAAAATTTTAATTTTAGTTTAATAAGATTTAATACATTTAATGGGGTTAGATAAAATACCAAGGCTAGAACTATCCCATTTTAGGAGGCCTGGCCACACACATAAGAGCTGTAACCTAAAGCGATGGCCAAATAACCATCTTTTCTATAAACCCAGAGGAAAAGTGCATGAAATGAGTTCATACTGCTACTGTTGCATCTGCTAAAGCTCTCTGAAAGTGCTTTTCCTCCCCAAGAGGAAGGATCCTGTTTCCTTGTTGAGTCATAGGCTTTTAGAACACAAATTGTCACTTTCTCTCCTTTTGTAGTTGTTCTGTCTTCCCTGATACGTTGAGAACCTGTAGCCCTAAAGGCGCTTGCTAGACTAGGAACTATCTGCTTCTTCTCCCACCTTAGCAACAATAAAGCATTAAGACTTTATCCGTAATTTACAAATCTATGTAATATAGCTCCACTTATTTAAGAAGAAAATACCTGTTTCTAGTTTCATCTCTGCAATTAGTAAGTTAGTTTACAATCAGACTAGTAGAAAGTTTATTGGAATTTGTGTTTTCCTATAAGCTGGAGTTTGATAGCTGGTGTTACCAACAGCTGTCAGCTGGGGCCTTTTGCTGGATGACACAGGTTCTACTCTTTCCACTGAGATTTTAAATCTTCTGCACCAGGGCTCTTCTTACACACTGGTGGTGGAGTATCAGATAATATAATCTTCCTCAAATTGAGGGTAGAGCTCTTAGGATAAAAACAAAGCTTCTGTTGAAGAGAATCACCCCAATTATTCAAGTCCCACTCTCAATCTTCTCCACCAGTAACAATTTACAGGTCAAACAGAGAAAGGCAAAGAGTAAAAACCTATCATGTGTAATTCACAGATGAATTTGAGTACTTCACTTATACCTCAATATGCCTGCCCCTCCTAATTTAAATATGTATATTCCAATTCAGCTGTTTCTTCAGTGATTGTTGTTCTTGGTTGCACATTGCAATCACCTCAAAGCTTTAAAAATACTGTGCCTTGTTCTATCCCACCTCACTATCCCCGTCCCCACGTCTATCAGGACTTATTGAATTGATCTGGAATGTGGCCTGAGCGCTGTGAGTTTAAAAAGCTCCTCAGATGATTCTATTATATGTCATAGGGTGACTAATATCTCATTTAAAATTTTTCTTCCAACCTAGTGACACCAGATGTCAGTTCCTTCCCTGAGATCAGGACTGGCTGCATAATTTATGGCACACAGTACAAAATAAACATATAGAGTAACTTGTTTCAGAATTGTTAAGAATTGCAAGACTGCAACAGCAGAATATTTAACCAAGAATGGAACCCTTCTAAACGCGAAGCCCTATGCACAGGTGGCATGCCTAATAAACTAGCCCTGCCTGACATGTACTGGTAATTGTTAAGGGTTTGCAGTCTTGTGGATTATTCTTTTCTGCCATAATTTTCTGTCCTCCTATTCAGTCTCTTTAGCCCACTTACCAATTTTTTTTTTTTTCTGAGACAGAGTCTCGCTCTTTCGCAAGGCTGGAGTCAAGAGGCGAGATCTTGGCTCACTGCAATCTCCACTCACGGTTCAAGCGATTCTCTTGCCTCAGGTTCCTGAGTAGCTGGAATTACAGGTACATGCCACCACACCCAGCTAATTTGTGTATTTTTTATTCTTTTAGTAGAGATGGGGGTTTTGCCATGTTGGCCCGGATGGTCTCAATCTTCTGACCTCATGATCCACTCACCTTGGCCTCCGAAAGTGCTGGGATTACAGGCGTGAGCCACCGCACCTGTCCTCACAATTCTTAAGATTGCATAATATTGTTATCACTCCCCACCTCTGCTATGATGGGTAAAGGTGGTGTTAAGAGTAACCTCAGTTATAGTAGAATCTTCTCTGTCCCTGGCTACCTTTTATAAAAGTGTCATTGTCCTCTTTTTCTTGCTTTATTGTTGCTGAAAAATATTTATAATTGATTTTGAAAAGTGTGTTTTAAACTTTATTTTAATAGGTGTTGGGGAAAAGAGATTCTTAAATCTGGCTTTACCACATTTTTACCCATTATACAGTTTACAATTTTGATTTTCTCTATTTTAATATAGTTTGTTATATTTAAGTAATGAAATAATTTTAAGACTAAAATTAGCCAAAACAAAGAGAATTAGGAAAGATCCTAAAGCCCCCATTGTACAAGAAATGGGTGTTCTTAAAACAAATCTCCCATCATGGGCTAAAAAAAAATGAAGTCTAATGTAACTACCAGATACTTAATTCTGCAGGACCTTCTGGACTTATTTTCTTACAGTCATTTATTCCCATTTCCATTACAGTTTCTTCTCTCTTATCAGCTCTTCCACAAACTTTCAGAAAGGACACCATAAGATTCACCTCTGGAAAGAGATTTAAGAATCATAGAAACATAGTCCCTAATAATCATCATATACTTCAAGATGAAATCAATTTTGACTCTTGGGCCAGGATTGCAACCAAATATCTGAACCCTGCACTCTCTTTCCCTTAGAAAAGATGGAACTGTCAGCACCTCTGGCAGGCCTCTGTATCTAATACTCTGCTGACCTTGTGGCATGCAGTGGATTTACAGCACACAGTGAGTGGAGAAGGAGCCAACATCACTGTGAAATAATGCCGTGTCAAATAAAGTGGGAGAAATGCTGCTCAGTCAGACTCTCAGGAAGACTTTAATCCTCACTAGACCAGGTCTGAAGTTTATATGAGAAGCAGATGTGAAATCTCCTCTGAGCATTTAGCTGACAGCAATTCAACAAGAATAAACCGTAAAGAAAAATAATGTTCACTAATGTGAGATGTATAATAGTGAGCCTAACGGATTAATATGGCTCTAGTTGGTCTAGGACAACTCCTAGTTAAAATCTCTAGTTAAAAAGAGACAAAAAAGTGCTTTGTTCCTCTCTTTTTAAACGTGTTCTTTCAATTCTTCAAAGTTCGAGTCCAAATGCTTAAGTGTTTTCCCTGATGACATCAACACTATTCTTTTCCAAATATTTTCTACAAATTATTGGTCTATAATTTAAAATACATACCTACTGTATTCTGTTCTGTTGATAGGCAACTCATTTTATATGTTAGAATAATGATATAAAATGCACACAGATGCTTTAATATATGCATGTTTTGTCACACCAACTGAAATGTCTGCTGCTATGACCAGCACCACTGAGCAAGCTGTATACAGTTATTTTAGTCCTAATAAATTTGAATGCTTTGCTAGGAACAAACCAATTATCTAACATTTAGTACTACTGGGTATTGTTGGATATATTGTAAGGCAGAATTATTTTGTCAATTCTGAATGAAGCATTATTTTAAGTAAATATAATCCTTGTGAACTTGGAATAAACTTAGTAGAACTATAATAACATGTTTTACCTAGATTTGAAGGTTTTTTAAATGATACAAAAAAGGTGAAAAGCAGAAGGGTAGAAGGAAATAGAAACACAGAAAAGCATGATATTGTGTGAGGTAAATGGAAACATCCTCTTCAGCATGGGTTCCCAAACCCCAGGCCATGGGCCAGGACCAGTCTGTAGCCTGTTAGGAACCAGGTCGCACAGCAGGAGGTGAGCAGTGGGCAAGCAAGTGAAGCTTCGTCTGTATCTATACCTGCTCCCCACTGCTTGCACTACTCCCTGAGCTCTGTCTCCTGCCACATTAGTGGCAGCATTAGATTCGCATAGGAGTATGAACCCTATTGTGAACTGTGTGTGTGTAAGGGATCAAGGTTGCATGCTCCTTGTGAGAATCTAATGCGTGATGATCTGTCATCGTCTCCCGTCACCCACAGAGGGGACCATCTAGTTGCAGGAAAACAAGCTTAGGGTTACCACAGATTCTACATTATGTTGAGTTGTCTAATTACTTCAAGATGTATTACAATGAAATAATAATAGAAATAAAATGCACAATAAATGTAATGCACTAGAATCATCCTGAAACCATCGCCCACCCCAGTCTGTGGAAAATTGTCTTTCACAAAACTGATCCCTAGTGCCAAAAAGGCTGGAGATTGCTGTTCTTCAACTTTTGTACCAAACATATATTGGCCAAACCTCAGAGGTTACTTTTTCCCCTAAGGTGGTAGACACATGTTTTAAATGTCTATTCAAACACAGTCCAACAGGAAAATGTTTCTTGTAAAAATCTGGCAGATCTTGGGGTGGAAATGTAATATGAACCAAAAAAACTGCCCAATTAAAATACTTTTACCAAGCCACAAACTGATTTTGTGGTAAAATATTATTCCAGGGGGTAAAAGCCAAAACTAGGAGATAATCCAATTTCATTCCTGGTTTTAGCAGGATAACAAATTTAGTGGCCTGAGTTCTAACTTCTAAAAAAATAAAATATCCCAGTTTAGGGCAAAGAAAAGCAAATTCTAATGTTTTCCCCCTATATGATTTATAATTTATAATTTTTTTAATCACCTTTTCCATGAATTTAAACATAATATTAACATTTCTAATTAGCTTCTGTTACTTTTATAAATGTATGTCCTTCCCTTTAGTTCATTCAATGGGCTTTGTCTTCCTATTATCCCCAGAGGCAAGCATATATTAAGTATCAATTATCAAATGAAATATATCACTTGGTTCCCTGTGTCACTGCTCATCTCCCTTGTGCCTCCATCCTCAAATAAATTCTCAGGCATAACCCATAAAATCTAGTTCTCTTCCTCTACCTTATAAGAAAAAGCCTTCTTACAATTTATTACTTGTTCTTTTTTTAATCAAAAAATTACTGTTCACTTTTAATTCAAGTTTTCCTTGTATTCCAATCAATTCCTTCTTGCTTTTACTAATTTTACTGAAAATTCATGGCAGTATTCCACAGGGCAGTTATGGAGTATTGAGAGCAAAGGATATCAGCACTATGCAAAGCACAGTAGAGTAACAAATAAAGGATCACAGCCATTTGCAATTAAAAGAAAAAAATTAAACCTAGGTCATTGGCTTGCTCCTGTAGTCTAGTCCCAGGTACTTGAGAGGCTGAGGTGGGAGTATCCTTTGATCCAGGAGTTCCAGTCCAGTCTGGGCAACATAGTGAGTCCCCATCTTAAAAAAAAATTTAAAAATAAAAATATTCTGAATCTTAAGCCAGTGCTACTGAATTGAGATGGTCAAAGATTCTGGAATAAGTGCTAAATTAGTAGACACACAAATATATTCAAATGATATATTATGCAAACCATTTTAAGGAACAACAATTTTATTTATGAAAAAAAAATGACTTCAATAACATATTCCAAAGAGAGTGCTTCATTATAAGCACAAAAAGCAGTATTCAGAAAGTATTTGCTGCATTCGTTTTGATTTAAAATATTATTCAGGCATTTTACTTCATCTTCCCAACTGAGTTTTTCTTAAGGCTACCCATATCATAATGTGTTCACCCATACTGATTTGCCAGAAGACAAAACGTTAAGAACTTATATTATGTTTTATGACCAAAAAGTCCAAGACTCTGAAGCACTGCTCCTGGGAGGCATACGATTCTTGTTTCTTTGGTTAAAAGGAAGCATGTGCTGTTTTTCTGTATACAAAGCAGTGAAATTCAAGATCTAGTTTACTTTCTCTAGGAAATTTCAACTGACTCCTCCAAAACCAGTTATCTGGGAAACACAAAATAATCCTAAGTGTGATGAGTGACTTTTTTTTCTCTGTTTGTGGAAATTAAGTATTTGTTACTTAATCGACAATTTTTTAATCATAAAAAAAATATGTGCAGCAGGAAGTAGATGAAGCTCTGACAGAAAGCAGCAACAACCTCTAGGAAAGGTGCATAAATAAATTTGGCAAAAAGGTAGAAGCAATGCAATTGTCCATGAACAGATAAATAGATAAACAAAATGTGCTATATACACGTAGTGGAATATTATTCAACGTTAAAAATCAGATTCTTATACACACTACAACATGAAGGAACATTAAGGGTATTATGTATGTGAAATAAGCCATAAGTGAAATAAGCCAGTCACAAGAAGAAAAATACTATATAATTTCTTTTCTACTAGGTAACTTAAAGTAGTCAAATTCATAGAGACACAAAGAAAAATTGTGGTTTCCAGGTACTGAGGGGAGAGTCCAGTGGGGATTTATTGTTTAGTAGGTGCAGAGATTCAGTTTTACAAAATGTAAAGGGTATTGTGGACAAATGATGGTTATGGCAGCAAAGCAATAGGAATTTATTTAATGTCACTGAGCTGCACTTTTCAAAATGGTCAAGATGTAAATTTTGTTATGTATATCTTATCACATTGTTTAAAAAATGAAGAGAGCCAAAATAAATATAAAAATAAATATGATAAGCCCCCTAAATTGTATCATTGGACTTAAGATTGATCTTTGGCATCACAGAAAGCTGAGATTGAATTTGTTTTGCCACTAACTGATTCTATGTTCTTGGACTCTTGAGGAATAACCAGGAAGGGAATATGTATATGTTTACTATTGTTATTCTGACTTATAAATGAGAAAAAATTAAGCCATTTACCTTGCTAGGTAAATTTCATAACATAAATTGATTATACTATGATCTATTAGGTGATTGGGAGACAAGATTTGCTTTAAGTAGATTGTTCCTGCTCTGATTCATACTAGATCAATCATTTCAAGCCAAAAATTAACTGCAGATGCAATACAGCTGCTGTATTTGAGGGGTCTGCTTTTTAGTTATTCTAACAATGGGCAATAAACAAAGGAATCAAGTAAGAAACCTACGATTGAGTTCTAATAGCAAAGAAATCACACTACTCTTGAATTAAACTTAGATTAAACCATTGCTAGATTTGCTCAGAAATATTTAGGTTTTATACATATATACACACACTTATACATCTCTATATGTATAAATAACTATACAAACACCTTTGTTATTCAATTTTTTGCAAGAGGTAGAAATAAAGTTTTTATTACTGTTAGTCATGACCTCTATGTCTCTTAAGGCTTATTTTCATGAGAAAAATACATAACATGACATCTTAGAAATACGATGATGAGAAATATTATTAGATCTGTTACTTGATGACAATACCTAGCACAGAGCTCAGCAAATAGAAGGCTCAGTATCTGTTTCTCCCCTTCCACATTTCTCTCCAATGTATACAGTATATTAATAGGAAAAAGAACAAAACTCAGAAAATAAGATATAATTTTTTTGAGGAGGCATTTGAAGGCAAACGGGAAATATGGAACATCGATAGTCTAAGTCTCTCAGATTAACTATGAAAGATCAGATTTTTCATATGATGAGATATTTCTGAAGAGGCCTGGTTTATATAGTAATCTATGCCACATAACAAGGAGAATTTTATCTGAACTATGTATTACATTTATATCTAGTTAATTATCAAATAAATTGAATATTTAAGTCCAAAATAGTCTGACTAAAATATAATTGATACTATATGAGATGACTGTAACACATTTCTTCTCAGGAGCTAAAATTGCCTTAAAGAAATAAATTGTCACAGTCATTCTCTCAACATCCTGTCAGGGAAGAAGTTAATTTTTTTAAAAAGTGAGTACTAGGACTATGGTAGGTGAGAGAGGCTACTGGGCTGTAAAAATCAAGGAGGCCCTTGTTGTTAGCGTCCTGCAAGTGAAAGTCTCTTTGGCTTCTGCATTTGAGGTACCTCACCCTAGTCCTGGCCATGAAAGAGAGGTTTGGAGATAAAAGCTTATTCTATATGAGATGAAGCCAAAAAGTAACCAAAAAGAATACAAAATTAAATTATTCACTTTAATTCAGCCTATTTACATTGATACGCTACTGGCCAAATACCTATATGCCCATTCACATGTAAAAGATGATGATGATTTCTAGGAAATATGACTGACTTGAGATTTTGGTCCCAGAAATTTTAAGCTTTCTAGCTTAGTATCTTAAATACATTAGCACAAAGTAAGACAAGATATAAGTGGAAATGCAAACTTTTAAATTATAGTAAACTAGCTGTTAAACACACAAAAAAAAAACATTGCAAGAACCCTAACAGGAAGCACGTGAATGCTGGCCCTGGATCATAGTTTTTACATGCTCTCATGGTTTCCACCACATAAGACTCTGTAGATGTGCTTAAATGTGGATAAAAGTTCATTTCTAAGAGCAAAGCACAGGGGCGGAACAGACCAGAGCACTAACAGCAAACCTGTCAATACACTTTGTGCAACCTTTTGCAAAATCTCATAAATTATCTGGGCATCAAATTCTTCATTTTTAGTTAAAGATCTAAACAAATGATCTCTGAGGTTTATTCTGACTTGAAAACTCTTTGATCTCTTGGCTATTCCTGTCACTTTGTGATTAATAAAACCACTTTTCCTTAGACTCTCAGTTGAGGAAAATATTGTGTTGACCTTACTGAAGATGTACCTATGGGTTTAGTTGTGGACCTTCAAAAGACATGGCAATGCTAATATCTTATAGACATAGCAATTCAGTTCATATAAACGATATTTTTACAATAGTCTTTAGAAAACAAAACCAAGAACGTTCTAGTATTTTGTTATTGCTTTATTCTTTCCTCACATGATAGAATTACTAGAGCATAGTTCACATTGATTTTAAAATCATTATATATTGTTTCCCCTCTTGTCATTTATAATATCCAAGTGCCCATTAACTGGAATAAATAGCAAAGATATTGCTAAATGCATAGAGAAAAGTGCTTTTTCAGAACAGCTTTTCCAAGTATAGAGCTCTAGTTTTAAAATATTTTAGTTTCAGTACCACTTAACCTCTGTTCATATAGCTACAGTAAATGCTCCTTAAATTAGGAAAATGTTCTACTACAACTGAAAACCACATATTCAGTTAGCCAATTCTGTATATTAAGCCACCTCACTTTGGTGGTTTTAGTCAAATCAATGACTATTAAGAAGCATTCATTACTGCCAATAAAAAAATTTTCCCTCATTTAAAAATATCCTTAAGTTTCATGGTCTTCAATAAAGTATTAAATTACAGTATTTTGTAAGAGTTTATATAAGGGAAAAATACTGGCAAAACAGAGATATCATGCCTTCATAATAGTAATATTTAACATTAAATAATCTTGCTGGTTATAGAATAAGAGATATGATCAGGTTACTGGTATAACAGCTGTTCCATAGTCACCAGTCAGGAAGGTTCATTTGTGTCTAGACAATGGCTTGAACATTCAGCTCAATAAGTGGTGTGAATCCTTTATGGCTCACTATTGTGGACAACCCAGTTCAGAGTTTTCAGTGAAGCATCCAGAATTAACTAACACAAGAGTAGACAAACTATGGCCTGTAAACCAGACCCAGCCCACTTCTTGTTTTTAGAAATACAGTTTTATTGGAACACAGCCATGCCCATTTGTTTAGTATTGCCTAGGGTTTGTTTCTTACTATAATGGTGAGATTAAGTTGTTGCAACAGAGACCTTATGGCCTGAAAACATGAAAATATTAACTATCTAGCCCTTTGTAGAAAGTTTGCCAAAACTGATATAACACATTAATTCAGGCTACTTTAGTTGCAGTCTATGTACATCACAAGAGTTATTTTAGCTCGGTTTGGTAAACGGTCCTTCCTAAGTCAATAGAAATATCTCTTCTCTGTTTCATAAATCATTTCTCTTCTCTGTTTCATAAATTAGTTTGCTTTTAAAATTAGGATTTTAATGTATTTTAACTACACATAGCATGATTATTAACTTAATAAAAAGAAAAAGGAATGTTAAAGTAAAGAACAGATACAGTATGTATTTGTTCTCAGGCACCTAACTTAACAGTGAGGAGATACCCATCTAAACCTACACAAACTTGATCTTACAGTTATAGACCATGTTAATGTACATTCATTTTCTCCTCACAATGCCAAGAGATAGAAAAATTAAACATTCTCTTTAGAAGACTAAAGATGATGCTTAGATAGGTTTAAAAGACTTACAAACATGATATGACTAATCTGTGGAATTAGATATTACATATTTTGTCTTTTAGTCAACTGTATTAAACTTTCTCTATAAGTGACATGAAAATATCTGCAGTAAGATATCTGTACACCATTACAAATGTTACTTTTTATCAAACTCTTATTGAAAAAAATCCTGCCTTCAAGAGTGGTTTTAGTAACTTATGTAGGGAGTGAACAATAATACTGTCCCTAACTAGACCAGTGTTCATCTCCATTAAGTGCATACTAAGGAAGGCATTGCTTTAATAATACTTTCTAGACCTATTCCACTCAACTAGAAAGACTAAAAATATATTAGAATCAAGAGGGAAGTGCCAAGAATCTTTTCTGCTTCAGAGAAGGAACTAGGGCAACATAAGTAGGCACATAACTTGGCCGTAAAATTTAAGGGAATGACAAAAATCTTGGTAATTAAGATACATTATATTTTAGGATAGTATTTTTAGAAATCAAAACTGATGCAAAAGTCCATAGGAAACAAAATATGAAAATTTAAAATAAAGATGGATCACTAACAGTGCCCTATAAAGCTGTATTAGACCATGAGCCATAAGAAAGAAAAGAAAAATCAGTAATATTTATCCTGTTTTGAATTAATTTTGATTCTTGGTGTCCCCTTACATTTTGCACCTAGAGTTAAGTATGTCTCTCACCTCATTCTAGTCTCACCCTATTATTCATCCAATTATCTAAAAGTTTATAAAATGATAAGTAAGTTGAAAGGCTCCTTTGTGAGTAGTTGAGAACTTTTGGCAATTTTGCTAACCAATAGCTCTACAGCAGATATCGATAATACCAATCCAAGAAAAGACATTCCCTCCACCTGTTTTTCCTTTCTGTCTCATTTTCCTCCTCTTTCTTTGTATGCCTTGACATTACTTTCATCAACACACAAACACAAACTGGGTCTTATCTCTTATATTCAAGGATAAATGAGGGCCTTATCTTGGCTTTTAGACTTAAATGTTGGGCCATATGCTATCAGGCCACCAAAAAAAATTAAAAATGAGTAATTGTCCTAAGAACTGGGAAAGCCCAATAGATGCAAGTAATTTATTATTAAACATAGATCCAATTCATTTTCTCCTTGAATCAACAAGCAGCAGCAGAACTAGAGGGTATTAATTTAAATGTCAGCACCTACTGCAAATGCTTCATTTCACAAGCCCTCTGGGCCATGGCTTACCTAATTTGTAGAGTACTGTGTGGCCAGTTTTACCATTAATGAGTGAAAAGACAAAGAGGATTTGCAGCCATTTCTTTTTTGGAGCATAGTAAAGCAATGCTGACCCACAGGTCAACCAAGAAAGTCTTACATTTCCCTCAGCTTAATTTTGGGCAGATTTCTTCCTAACTATAGATCCTGATTCCCCCAACATTTTTGGGGAGAGGGGGTATATTTACTTTAGCAAACTTTTTATTGTAAATTATTTTTCTGCTCCTTTGAGATGTAAATCTTCTCTAAGTCTCTTAGCACATTTATAACTCAGAAATGTTATTCTTCAGGACCTGGGAACCTTCCCTTTGACATGCAATCATAAGGAAGATAATGTCTGCTTCCATACATGGTCCATAAAGAAGATATGGACTGAATCATGTCCCCCCAAAATTTATTCACTGAAGCCCTAACCCCATGTGAATGTATTGGAGATAACACAGTTCACCTTAGGAGGTGCTAAAGGCTAAATAAGGTCAGAAGGTGGAAGTCCTAATCTAATAGTAGTGTCCTTATAAAAGAGAAAGAGAAACCACAGATCCCTGTCTCTCTCTACCATGTGAGGACACAGCAAGAAGGTACCTATTTGCAAGCCAGGAAGAGAGTCCTCGCCAGAAACTACTGGCACCTTCATCCTGGACTTCTCACTCTCCAAAACTGAGAGAAATAAACTTGTGTTGTTTAAGCCACCCAGCCGTATTTTGTTATGGCAGCCCATGCAGAGTGAAAGAGTGCTCTCTCTCTTAGTGTCTGTGGAAACATAGAAGCCTAACTTTGGTTAACGACAACTAGCAAACAAAGATAGCCTAATCACATTGACAAATTTCCATTCTAATCTCCTTCACTACTTTTCCATTAGGTCACCCTAGTGCTTAAAAATTCTACTGCTTTTTGTGTGAGCCAAGTTAAACTCAATCTCTCTCTCATTGCAATATTCTTGAATACAGTCTTCCTTGCCCACTTAATTCAGTCCAGTGCAATTTTTCTTTGACAGGTTTAATTAATAATTAGTAATCTATTTATTCTCTGTAATCACCTTGCTACATGCATTTTTAAACAAAAGCATGACTGTTTTAAATACATATGGAATACTGTTAATGCTAAGCATGCTCTGAATGAAGAGACCACCTAAACAAGCTTTGTGTGAACAACAAGGCTGTTTATTGACCTGGGTGAGAGTGGGCTGAGTCTTAAAAGAGAGTCAGCAGAGAGTAGTGGGATAGGAGTTAGTTTTACAGGTTTATAGGTTTGAGATAGGCAGTGGAAAGTTACAGAAATTACAGTTCAGGGTGGTTTTTGCAAGCCCAGTGGGGTGGGGGGCAGGTATCATCTGGGAGAGGGAGGGTGTTACAAGGTCCAGTGTCACAAGTTTGGGTTATCAGTTAAGGCAGGAAGAGTTGAGGCAGGAACAATGGCAAAATGTTGCAAGGTCAGTTAATTGGGCTTTGCAGAAGCTAACCATTCTTCTTCTTTTTGTGATTTTCCTGTTACTTGAGACTTTCTGGCTCCAGGAGGATATCCAGAGGTGTACGTGTGGGTCACAGGGGTTGCCACAGCTCGACTAAAGTATGGCCTATGGTGCAGCCAGTTCAAAAAACCTTGCATTCCTGTCTTTTTATGTTAATAATATAAAGGAAAAAAGTAAAACGTAGAAAAAGTGGGAGGGGGCAGTGAATATTTTGGGGGCAGTACAGAGGGGTGATGGGCCACATTTCTCAGGGCTTCTTCGAGCGGGGCTGGGGGTAGCGTGGAAGCCAAAAGAAGGAAAAGAATTTAGACCAGTGAGAGGTTTTGTAAGAATTGAGAGTTCATAAATATTGAGTCAATACCACATAATTTGACTGTAATTACTTGCAGTATTTCTGTAAAGATAATTTTTTTCCTAAACTGAGCACTGATTTTTGACCATTTTATTGACTTTTTCTCATCCCTTTTTAATATTCTGGTTGTTTTTGCTACACGATGATTGTAGGTAAACATAATCACTTAATTCAGTAAAACAGAATGTTTTCTGTTTTCCAGAAAAATGTGGGTTCAGTAAGTCATTGTATTCCCAAATAGATTAATAGTAGGATAACCAAAGTTTCAGTTTTTTCCTCAATTAACCCTGTTTTAGAAAGCCCAGAGTCCCAGGAAGCTCTTAGTTTCAACTTTAATATATTTCTCTTCTTTCTTTGGCTTTCTCTAAGACCTAGCAATCCACCAGGTCATAGAAACAAAGCCAACTGCTGATGGTCAATATGTTCTCTACAGGGCTGATGGAACTGAAAAAGATAAAGGCAGTAAAGGAGCGAGATGGGGAAACAAAAGAAAAGAAGAAGGGAAAATAAAGAAAAGCACTTTCCTATGCCTACTACCACATGAAAGAAATTAATTCTTAACATATTTATTTACAATTGTTAAGTACATTTACACAGCAAGCGTGTCTGTTTTTATGCATGTATAAGAGTGATACATTTAAATAAATTTTCAAATTTACTTATCCCCCATTAAATGCAAAGTTGCACCAGTATTATGTGAGTGATGCCAATGTATTTTAGATAAAAGATAAATGCTTCAAAGAAAAAGCGGCTCAATATATTCCCTCTGTACAAAAGAAAAAT
Organism: Plecturocebus donacophilus; assembly: GCA_004027715.1. Classification (NCBI taxonomy): domain Eukaryota; kingdom Metazoa; phylum Chordata; class Mammalia; order Primates; family Pitheciidae; genus Plecturocebus; species Plecturocebus donacophilus. Next base: position 58,145 of record PVKP010010125.1, read on the forward strand.
GAAAGACAAGTTTAATAGTGGAACCAAAAGCCGAGAAACTTGCAAAGGTGAAAAGTGTTTGAGTTATTGCTTCTGTGAATACCCCTAACGTTTTTATTAACTTCCAAATGCATAATAATGACATTTCAGGCAATTTACCATACTTAGAAACAGATTTTAAGAGAGAAGTTATTCCCTGAGCCAAGTTCTACAGCTATCATGATAATAAAAATTCCCTGTCCATGGCAGCATTCAGCTGGCCCTATGTTCTTACACCTTCAACTTGACAGACCCAAGGACACAGACACAGATATAGTGAAATTCAAAATTCTTCAATTGATGTTGTAATTAAAGTGTGTTTTCAATTTATGAGTTATTTTCTTCTGCATATAATATGAAAAAACTATAAAAGCACACTTTTATTCATAATCACAGTTTTCTATTTCATAATTATATTTATTTTATTCTGTCCAATGAACAAAATCTTTTAGATGTATGAGTTAAAAATTAGTTAATACCATTTATTTAGGTGTGTATTACTCTTAAGGGAAACAATATTGCTTATTCATATTGATGCTATTTGATATGGAGCTCAGTTTTAGAATACATATATTTTTCTAAATTATGTTTTTTTAAATTACCAGTAACCACTAAAAATAAATAGCATTTTATATGATTTCTTTCATCAGAGAAATTTATAAAAGCAATATATTTGTCCAGAATTAAGTATACAGAGGTGTTTTCTTTTCTTCATATCTCAACAGACTCAAAGAACGTAGCTTTCATCTATCTTGTCTTTTGATCTAGTTTCCTAATAATCCTATTTTGTGTATATCATAAATTCTTAGATGACTGCTGATATGGTTTGGCTGTGTCCCCATCCAAATCTCATCTTGAATTGTAGCTCCCACAATTCCCACGTGTTGTGGGAGGGACTCAGTGGGAAATAATTGAATCATGGGATTGGGCCTTTCCCATCCCATTAGCATGATCTCATGACATCTGATGGTTTTATAAGTGGGAGTTTCCCTGCACAAGCTCTCTTTTTGCCTGCTGCCATCCACATAAGACTTACTCCTTCTTGACTTCCACCATGATTGTGAGGTCTCCCCAGCCAGGAGAAACTGAGTCCATTAAACCTTTTCCTGTGTAAATTACCCAGTGTTCGGTATGCTTTTATTAGTTCAGTATGCTAAAATGAGGTAATACAACTGCTGAACAGGTAAATGTTCTAACCCAATCCCTGGAAATTCTGATTCAGTGATGCTCAAGTATTCCTGTTGACTTTCAGTAAAACTATCTTATTTAATTAAACAGTTCTGGATAGGTCTGGACAACTTTATAAATTATATAAATAATTTTCTCCTAATTGGGAAATGTAAAACAAATCTACGAAGAAAAGGCTCTTAGATATGAAAAGCATAAAGGACAATATATCACCTTCCCTTTCACTATAGACCTCTGCAACTCATGAGTCTGTTTTTTTCACTTGTAGCTTTTCATGGAGTCTCACATGTTTACAACTTTAGAATAAGAAATTAACTCTGAAAAGAATGCGGTAGTGAGGGATGACTCTGCCCTTCCTATGTGGTAACAGCTAGATGGTGTTAAATAGCATATGTAAATTATACCAAGCAAAAAACACTCCTGATTACTAATTAGGAGTCCAGCGTTGTGCTGGGCATGGAAGGTCAAAAACAATGAATGTTATCTACACCTACACAGAGAATGAAATCCAATGAAATTCATACTACAAAGTCTGTATTTCTACACATCACTGAGATCACACCTCTTTATAAAGTGACTTTCTTTCTAGGCAAACTTTAATATTTTTAGGGACATAATTTTCCATCTCTTACTTTATTAGAGGGATGTGAGAAACTGGTCTAAAGTAGTAAAAGATTTTCTACAATCTGGTCCCCTCCATCAGTCTAACTATAGACCTGAATTACCAGAAGGAAGACGCTGCCTTCATTGACAAAAAAATGATGATACACAAAGTGAGAAGTCTCCTTTTAGCCCATAAAAGCAACTTGTATTTTTATTTACTAACAATCCTTTTATTCTCTCCACTCTAGAAGCTTCTTTATTTTAGTATGTGTACTAAATCTGCATATGAAGAAAAGATTTAAAAACTCTAAAAGATAAGTAAATAAAAGTTATTGAACAGTATGTTTGAAATTTATTATATTGAGCAAGAATAAGTAAAAGTAGACATCATCTTTTTTTTTCTTCCCTATCACTCTTTAATCTTCTATTTCTGTTAAGGTATTTGAATAGATTTGTAAAGTTAGTGGAACATCATTTTGCTGCTTTGCAGTGATAATAGCTAAGAAAAAAAAATTTCTATAAAGCTGAGTGTGACAAAATTACAAAAACAAACAGAAACAAAACTATATAGGATTTACTCAAATCATATCCCTCAAATCAGATCACAGAAGTAAACACTCAGGAATGTCCTATAAATTTTGTTTTGATAATAAGGTGTGAAACCTGAATCCTTTGGGATTAATTTCAAATTCCAAAATAAAAAAATTATTTTAGAATTAGTAATATAGTTTGGATATTTTTCCCCACCCAAATCTCATGTCAAATTGTAATCTACAATCCTGGAGGTGTGGCTTTTTGGGAGATGTTTGGAATCATGGGGGTGGATCTCTCATGGCTTGGTGCTGTCTTCATGATAGTTCTCATGAAATTTAGTTACTTTAAAATGTGTGGCAACTCCCCCATCCCCACACTTGCTCTCTCTCTCTAGCTCTTTCTCTCTCTCTCTCTCTCTAGCTCTTTCTCTCTCTCTCTCATTCTCTCTCCTCCTATCTTTTGCTCCTGCTCTCATCATGTGAGGTGCCAGGTGCTGCTTTGCCTTCTGCCATGATTGTAAGCTTCCTGAGGCCTCATCAGAAATTGAGTAGATGCCCAGTGCCTGCAGAACCGTAAGCCAATTAAATCTTTTTTTAAAATAAATTACCCAGCCTCAGGTGTTTCTTTATAACAATGCAAGAATGGTCTAATGGAGTTAGTCATCTTTACTTTTCCATTTAACTGGGAATTTAAATTTTTTTTTAACTTTTTTTTTCCATTTAACTGGGAATTTAAAAATTTTTTTTTTGATGATTTGAGTTATAAAGTTGTACCCTCAGCTGTGAACCTAGAAAGAAAAAGCAGGAAACAAGAATCTCCATTTTTATCTTTATTATTGAATATGAAGTTTTTTCCTAACTTTGAATAGTAAAATGCATCATGAAGAAAACTGATGTCATAATCAAAATGAAAATGTATAATGTAAAAATTTAAGAATTTTGATGTAAAAATGTTGTAAATGCCTAAGCTTCTTATTCAACATAGATTCAAATTAGGCACATTATAGACATTTAATGAATATGAATAGGCTAATTCTGCATATTAGTTTTTAATCTAACATTTTTAGTGCCACTCCTGATAGAATTTATGAAGTTACTTATATGCTCCAAAATATGCAAAAAGAAACCTCCCAACTGAGTATTACTATCTACAGAGAAGGATATACTTTTAAATTATGTCATAAAGTACATGTATTTCAATAAAATTGAGTCCCTCTCCTCCCAATTCACTGTATTTTATCATCCTATTGGAAATAACCTCTTCTTGAAGAAGGTTGCTTTTATGCTCTGCCTGAAATAAGTACTGAAGTGAAGAAATCATTTTATACTATATTCAATTGGCAAATTATAAAATTCTAATAAAATAAAAATTCTAAAATGTTATAACTCTACTACAATTATAATTGTGGAACAGATTTAAAGAAACCAGGATTTAATTGCTTTAGCTAGGACTTTCATTTACTTTCACTATCTACCATATAGAATAATGATAAAGTTTTGTCCTTTTTGTAAGCTCCTTTTAATTACATTTTGGTAATGTCTTTTAACAAGATAAAGAGTGAGGCAGAGGATTAATGCATCAAATTAGTACTTAATAATGGAACAGTAAAAGTGTCTGCAAGTAAGAGAAAACTATGGGGTTATTTGTGAGAATCTAAGCCTAATTGCCAGTTTAAGAGTTGGTTCAAGGTGGACAACGTTAGTCTCTACTTACAGGTAGTATATGAGGTAGTAAACAAAATGAAACAGAACAAAAGCACAGCAATAAAAACAAAATTACTACAACAATGACAATATCCTGGATGTGTAATGGTCTTAAACAATGAAGTTCAGGTTGTGGGAGTACCATTTAATTAAATCTCACTTTGATCTTGGGCAGTCCATATCATAATATCAGTTTAAGTTTCCTTACCTGTGAAAAAAGGAGGTTGGGTCAATGGTCTCTAAGCAATGGTTCTGCTCTAACAATCTTCATATTCATCTAACAAATAATAATTTCAATAAGTCCTGAGATCAGAGCAAACTTTTGTTAATTGAGTCTGATTAAATGCTTTCCAGTATTGCTAGAGAGAACAAATTGTCAGAGCTCAGCCATAACATACATAATAAAATATGGAACCAGAAGTAATTTTGATGAAATGGCAGCATAATATAACCAGTTTATGTATTTAAGATGTGATTCAACGGAATCTGTAATAAAACACACAAATGAATGGAATTCTATTTATATTAATAAAATATAAAATATTTATTCTAGAAATTTCTTTGAGACCAATTATTTATTTTAATGAGAAGTAAACATGTCCAGCAGAACAAAGAACTGTCTCAAGACATTCAGAGCTAATGAGACAGTCACACATTATATTCTGATCTTTTGATTCCTAAAATTATGCTGTTTTTTTCTGCTCTATTGTGATAAATTTAATTACTTGTACATGAGGAATGTGGGAAATTAAATGACTCCAATTTTGTGCTATCAATGTTTGAACCCAAAAGTATTATGCATAAGGTATATAATAAATTGCTTATTAACTATGCAAAACTAGAACACTTTAAGTAATTCTATTATTTAAAATAAAGTAATTGAAGCATGTATTTTTTCTTTGTTCCCTCCTGAAGTTACAAAGAAAAGATTAATTTAAGAAAGAATAAACCAACAAAGAACATAGAGGAATAGGAAAGATAATTATAGAAATGCAGTTTGGAATCTAAAAAATGTATATATTTATGAACATTAGATGACTTAGATGTAGAAAGCCAAACAATTGCCCATTGAAGAATTCTAGAAGTAAACTAATTAATATCAAAGAATAGCAGAAAAAATTAAGGAACTGGAGGGAACAGAACTTTCTGAAGTTGGGTTACTGACTCTTTTTCCAATTTTATATAGCCAAGAAGACATCTTTTCTCCAGTCAGGAGTAAGCCAGAATTTTCCCCTCTACAAAGGCTGAACTACATAGATGCAGTATTAAGAAACATATGGCCCCTGCTGAGAATATGGAATACATTCTCCCAATTAAAAAGGGAAAATAAATGAAATGCTTTCTATTAATCCGTAAATTGCAACATTCTTCTTCCACTTGGTTTGAGCCCATTGGAAGTCACGGTTGGAAGTCTCAGGACTTACCGCTACAGTGGATAAATCCTTTCTGAAGGAGGCCCCAGAAAGAAACCAGAAGATGGCCAGGTGCCGTGGCTTACACCTGTAATCCCAGCACTTTGGAGGCTGAGTCAAGTGGATCACAAGATCAGGAGTTCAAGACCAGCCTGGTGAACATGATGAAACCCCATCTCTACTAAAAAAAATACAAAAATTAGCCAGGTGCAGAGGCACATGCCTGTAATCCTAGCTATTCAGGAGTCTGAGGCAGAAGAATCGCTTCAATTCAGAAGGTTGAAGTTGCAATGAGCTAAGATCGTACCACTACACTCCGGCCTAAGCAACAGAGCAAGACTCTGTCTCAGAAAAAAAAAAAAAAAGGAAAGAAAAGAAAAAGAAACCAAAAGACACCCAGAGTTGAGTTATTTGTCAATAAAAATAGGTCTAGCCTTAATAACCTACAATTAAGCCCACAACCTAAAAGCTATAAATATGCACAAAAACTTCCAGTCAGATATTTTAGTGCCTATGTATTTTTCTAATAGAAAACAAAGACTAAATTAATGCAAGTTGGAGACTAGTAAAAGCAATAATTACAAGAAAACTGATAGTTATTTCAAAGCTTCAGAAGAATAAGGGAAGATATTACATCAATGAAGTTAAGTTATATAGAAAGCCACAAGAAAAATAACATCAGATTATGAAAAAGAACTTGTTAAAATTAAATATCAGATGGCAAAACTACAATGTCATGAAAATGTGAAAGCTAAAGTTGACAAAATATATAACTTTTTTTTTGACACTAATGAACTTCTCTGTGTCAGATGCTACAGGCAGAGTAGTAAGGAAAAGAGAGAAAATTTCCTCATAAACAATTTTTTATTCCAGTGGGAAAGACAATCATGATAAATAATAAAATAGTATACTAGTAGTGTACTATAGTAGTACTAGTAGTATACTAGTAGCTGAAGAAAAATAAATAAAGAGGAAGGGAAATATAAAATTTGGGGAGCATACTGAAGATGTACCTGAGGTAGCCAGGAAAGGCCTCAATGTGACTTTTAAGAAAAAGACCTGCAGGAAGTGAGTCAAGTAGCTATACTGACAACTGAGGGGAAAATGTCTCTCTAGGGGATACTTGGCCTGTTCCAAGAACATCAAGGGCCCAGTGTCTTGGAATTGAGAAAACCAAGGGAGATGAGTGGAGAAGAAAATTAAGTCAGGGAAGTTAGGAAAACAAGATTGCATAAGATCTTATAAGTCAAGGCAAGGTGGACCTTGAGGAGAGAGGTGATTTAAGATTGTCAGAAGTTAGAAATGAAGAAAAACATCTCATGTAACTGTAGACAACATTGAAAGACATATTAAGGAAATAAACATTGTACAAAATATAATTAGAATAGCAATAAAAATAAAACAGAACTAAATAGTAAAATTATTACAGAAAACATTAAAGGAAGGAGGTATAGAAGATCCAACATATATAAATTTAGAATACCTTCCTTAAAAGAAAACCAAAACAATATCTGATCTAGCTATATACCTTTCTAGGCAAAAAAGTTTACTTTCAAGAAATAAAAAAGGATAAAAAAGAAGACTTGATCATATGTATGAAAAGTATACTATGTGTGAGATAAAATTGATTCAGAATGTTTCACACCAAAACCTATTCTTGTAAAAAGTTATGAAATCTAGCAATAAAGAAGTTTTTGGGTAACCTGGCAAAAACTTGATTGTCTTAAAAGTGGAAAGAGTAGACTGCTTCAGATTTCTGTAGAGTAATATTCAATACCAACAAAATACTCAAGGAAAAAAGATGTCGAATAGTTTATTTTCAGCTGTCTGTCCTTCAATTATAAAGAGTTTTGATTAAAGCAGTCATTTTCATGAGTCTTTACCACAAAAGCTGGTAAAGAATAAGCCTCCATCAATTAAGAGTTGACTGGAAAACCACAGCAAAATCATTGGCTATGGTTTATTTACAAACAGAGCTAAGTCTAAAACAAATGCAGATACTAGAATTACAGAGCAGCATACAAATACTATATACATTAACAACATATATGGTTAGAAGTAACAATTTGAAAAGAAAATAATAAAAAATTATTTGATTCAAAGTGTCAGCTAGGCACAGTG